>PISX010000886.1:0-229306 GCA_004024625.1 Mellivora capensis
TCAACATTCGCAAATCAATCAATGTGATAGAACAAATCAATAAGAGAAGAGAGAAGAACCACATGGTCCTCTCAATTGATGCAGAAAAAGCATTTGACAAAATTCACCATCCGTTCCTGATTAAAACGCTTCAAAGTATAGGGATAGAGGGAACATTCCTGAACTTCATAAAATCTATCTATGAAAGACCCACAGCAAAGATCATCCTCAATGGGAGAAAGCTCACAGCCTTCCCATTGAGGTCAGGAACACGACAAGGATGCCCACCCTCACCACTCTTTTTCAACATAGTATTAGAAGTCCTAGCAACAGCAATCAGACAACAAAGAGAAATAAAAGGTATCCAAGTTGGCAATGAAGAAGTCAAACTCTCTCTCTTCACAGATGACATGATTCTTTATATGGAAAACCCAAAAGACTCCACCCCCAAACTACTAGAACTCATACAGCAATTCAGTAATGTGGCAGGATACAAAGTCAATGTAGAGAAATCAGTGGCTTTCTTATACACTAACAATGAAAATACAGAAAGGGAAATTAGAGAATCGATTCCATTTACTATAGCACCAAGAACCATAAGATACCTGGGAATAAACCTAACCAAAGCGGTAAAGGATCCGTACTCGAGAAACTACAGAACACTCATGAAAGAAATTGAAGAAGACACAAAAAGATGGAAGACCATTCCATGTTCTTGGATTGGAAGAATAAACATTGTTAAAATGTCTATACTACCTAGAGCAATCTATACTTTTAATGCCATTCGGATCAAAATTCCATCGGTATTTTTCAAAGAGCTGGAGCAAATAATCCTAAAATTTGTATGGAATCAGAAGAGACCCAGAATTGCTAAGGAAATGTTGAAAAACAAAAATAAAACTGGCGGCTTCACGTTACCTGATTTCAAGCTTTACTACAAAGCTGTGATCACCAAGACAGCATGGTACCGGCATAAAAACAGACACATAGACCAGTGGAACAGAGTAGAGAGCCCAGATATGGACCCTCAACTCTTTGGTCAAATAATCTTTGACAAAGCAGAAAAAAATATACAGTGGAAAAAAGACAGTCTCTTCAATAAATGGTGCTGGGAAAATTGGACAGCTATATGTAGAAGAATGAAACTCGACCATTCTCTTTCACCGTACACAAAGATAAACTCGAAATGGATAAAGGACCTCAATGTGAGACAGGAATCCACCAGAATCCTAGAGGAGAACATAGGCAGTAACCTCTTCAATATCAGCCACAGCAACTTCTTTCAAGAGATGTCTCCAAAGGCAAAGGAAACAAAAGCAAAAATGAACTTTTGGGACTTCATCAAGATCAAAAGCTTCTGCACAGCAAAGGAAACAGTCAACAAAATAAAGAGGCAACCCACGGAATGGGAGAAGATATTTGCAAATGACAGTACAGACAAAAGGTTGATACCCAGGATCTATAAAGAACTTCTCAAACTCAACATGCACAAAACAGATAATCATATCAAAAAATGATTAGAAATTCTTAATGAACTATGAAACAGACAGGAATTGAACAGCTCCTCCTAAAGTAGCAGTAACGTTGAAAATGAAAATAATGGTTGGGAATGCTTCTTTAGTTTTCTAATCTGTATTTATTTGGTGTATGTATATGTACTTTGTGAAAACTTGACTCTCTGCCAATGCTTTTTTAGTTCTTTGCAAATATAAACCCACTAAAAGGTATTTTTCCTTTCAGAAGAATTTAAATGTCATTGTTCTTCTGGAAATTATTATCTAATAGGAAAATACAGTTCATATCAGAACAAAAAAAGCCTGTAATTAAGATACGTCTCAGTCACATTTTTTTCTCTGTCTTTTGTTAAAACGGAAACAGGGATGCATTTAAGTAAATTGTCAGGTAAAACATTTGTTTTCCAAAGGTTATGGTAATGTTACAAATACCTGGTTACTTCACTTTGATTGTCTAAAATATTAACAAATTCTCATTTTAAAAAACTGGGTTAAAGCTGGTTACTTTACATTTTGAGGTTAATTTAGATTAATTTACAATCTTTTACATGTTACTGTCCTTTCTCAACACCAGAGAGAAGTAATAGGGTGAGCTTTGGAGTGAGAGTATTGGGACCAGATTCTAGATCCAGTACTGACTTAGCTTATCACCATGGTTCTAATCAGGTTACCGAATCTCTAGGGGCCTGGGGGACTTACCTTCTGGGGCTCATTAGGGGGATTGCCTGAAATCCTCACAAGTATGTTGAAAGTGCTAAGAATGCATGCCTGCAGTGCATGATGGTTCTTATGGTAGATGGTAGAGACTGTAGGTCGTGGATTATTTAAAACCCTTCATCTTTCTGCCACTTTCCTTTGGGAGAATTAGCTAGTTGGTATACTTTCCTCTAAAAACTTGGCAAAGGAAAAAATAGCCAGAATGCAAATCATCTCTGCCTAAAACAAACATTAGAGAAGTCTGGATATGTCAGACACTGAATCCTACCGGTTAAAATGAGATTGGGGCTTACTTTATCGATTCATAACCTGCACCGTTGCCTGTCTTACTGATACAGAGAAGGAGCTGACAAACGTTTTCTGTTAAAAGTCAGGAAGTAAACATTTTAGGCTCTGTAGGCCTTAAAGTCACTGTCACAACTCCTCTACTCTGCTGTTTGTATCCAAGACCAGCCATAATTTACAATGTGTAGATTAATGGGCATGGCTGTATTCCAGGAAATCTGTATTGATAAAAACAGGAGGTGAGCTGGATTTTGCCCACAGACTGCAGTTTGTTAACCACTGTCATAGAGAACTGAGAGTACAGTTTTTATTTTTGCTTGTTTGTTTGTTTTTAAGATTGTATTTCTTTATTTGACAGAGAGATCACAAGTAGGCAGAGAGGCAGACAGAGAGAGAGGGGGAAGCAGCCTCCCTGCTGAGCAGAGAGCCTGACTTGGGGCTCAATCCAAGGACCCTGAGATCATGACCTGAGTGGAAGGCAGAGGCTTTAACCCACTGAGCCACCCAGGTGCCCTGTTTTTTGTTTTTTAATTAGAGGTAATTTCTTGTCCTCAGAGTTGTAGTTTGTGTGACAGTTAACTTTTCTAGTTAGGTCGCTCATACCACTGGGAACAGGGGCAGGGGAATGGGGAATGCCTGGGTTACCTGAGAGATTAGACCTTGCACCTGCTGATTGAGAATTGAGTCAGTTTTGAGTTACATTAGACAGTATTGAGTTCTGGCTGTGCAGTCCAGGAGACTCATCTTGTGGCTCTGCCCCTTTTCTAGCTGCAAGTCATTGGCTTAGGATGTGGCTTTCTTGGGGCTCAGTTTTCTTAAGAGTAAAACAGTGATAATTTGTACTTTGTCACGTGGCCATGAGGATTGAATGAGCCCATGCACTTAGAGTGCAAGGCTCAATGACTGAGAAAGGAAACCAAATAAATGGTAGTTTTTAAAAGCTTAGATGAGACTCTCATCCCATAGGCTATGTGCTTTTTTAAGCAAACTTTTTGGTTATTTTACATTCTTTGTGGACTTTTTTTTTTAAAGATTTATTTATTTATTTTAGAGAAAGCCTGGGTGGGAGGGGCACAGGGAGAGGGAGAGAGAATCTCTCTCAGACTCCAGGCTGAGAATGGAGCCCGATGTGGGGCTCCATCTCACTACCCTGAGATCACGACCCAAGCCAAAACCGAGAGTCGGTCACTTAACCAACTGGACCACCCAGTCGTCCCTCTTTAGTCTCTTTTCAGGGGTGGAGGGAAGTACACTTACATATAATTACACACTTAAAATTATTTGGAGTTGTCCCTCTCAAACTATCAGTGGTGAAAGACTATTTTGTTCTACTCTGTCATGAATCAATGTTTTATAAAATATACTAAGATGAATTATTAAAAAAATGTAATAAAGGCAAAGAGATACCTACAAAGTCCCAACTTTTTTTTAATGAGAGACAATAAATACATAAAGTTTCTAAATGCTTACTCTCATTTTCCTGCTTATTTCTTTGGGTACTGGTAGTAAAGAATTGGCAGTCTGGTAGTTCTGATCCACAGCCACACTTTAAGAAGCACTGGTAATAAATAAATAAATAAATAAATAAGCACTGGTTTGGGGAAAAGCAAATTCATGGGAGTTCTTTTAAAATACCCAGATAAAAACAAAACAAAACAAAACAAAACAAAAACCTGTATCAGTCACTGTTGAATAGAAGCAGTCGCTAAATAGACAGTGAATTTGACCCTTCTTAAAAAATACTCACCAGGGGGGCATGTGGGTAGCTCAGTGGGTTAAAGCCTCTACCTTCGGCTCTGGTCATGATCCTAGGGTCCTGGGATCCAGCCCCACATCGGGCTCTCTGCTCAGCAGGGAGCCTGCTTCTTCCTCTCTCTCTCTCTCTCTCTCTCTCTCTGCCTGCCTCTCTGCCTACTTGTGATCTCTATCTGTCAAATAAATAAATAAAGCCTTTAAAAAAAGAGAACTGGCATTAAAAAAAAAAAAAAGTACTCACCAACTGCAAGTGGAAGTTACTTACCCAAATCCATGTTCAGTGCACCCCCCTCTTCCGCCAATGGCAGATGATTTGGTGGGAGATAACTGGAGATTCTCTTAGGGGCATAAGTCTTGGTGATGCTCTAGTCCAAGATGATCTCAGTTGGAGCACCCCCAGCCACAGGCTCCAGCGCTGACCCTGAGAGCCCAGACCTCATAGAGCGTGGTATCTCAGGTTTTCAGTTTCTCCTCTGTACTCTGCCATCTGAAACCATCCCCCCGCCATGACCTCTCTTAAACCACACATTATGTTATTTTGCCACTGTCTTCTCTGACTTCTTGCCACAGAACTGCAGATTTTACAAGGATAGGGACTCTTTGATTCTTTTTTTGGCTCCCCAGCTCCTGGCACACCCTGGGTGCACCTTGAAAATATACTGGTGTGTGAATGAATGAGTGTGTGATGCCGTCCATGCCTCTCACCAGCTTGATGTCCTTTATCTGTGTGCTCTTTACTTTGCTAGGGTCCCTCTCAAAAATATAACCAGGTTGGGAGGGGGAATTGGGGGGAGGAGGAGGAGGTCACTCCAGAACAACACATTACTGGCAACACTTTTTCAATACCCATAACCCAAAAGAATATGTACTGTGTATTTTGGGAAGTCAGTTGTTTTCCTCAGCCTTTGTTTTTTGGGTTGCTGATTGTGTAATAACATTATAAGAAAGCCGCCAACAGTGGTGCTGCCACTCTCAAAGCTGTCACGTTGGCTTTCTGGAAACTGTCAGGGTTACACCTTACCTTAGTTGAAATCCATTGGCATTGAGCTCTTGAGATTAGATAGTAATTTTCTGGAGGAGACACAATGGTGTGTGAACATATGACTGGCTGGAATATATCCAAGTGCTTGCATGGGATATTATGGATCATTGATGCATTACAGTAAACCATTTATGGATATTTTATGATACATGTATGGGATAATGTCACCATATGATGGGGACAGAAAAAAGAGTATCAGAATTTCACTTGCATGGTAATAATCATGTGTGAGGAGAAACAGTTTACCAAAAATAAGTTGATACCTTATGGTGATAGATTAGATTTTTGGCAGTTATATTTTGTTTGGAGGACCAGTAAGGTTTATAGGAGATTAACTGTATGCTGGCTTTGGATCAGGATGTTTGGATTCTCATCCGTCTCCCTGACCTTGTTCAAGTTAGTTAACCTCTTTGAGCCTTGATTTTCTCATCTGTAAAATGCAGGTAATAATAGGACGGAAACACATATTATTGTGAAGATTAAATGTGAGTAATTCATGTAAATCACTCAGTGTGCCAGTCTTTCTTTAGTGCTCATTATTACCATCTACTGTGTGTAGACTATTTGTTTGTGTAGTAGCACTTTTGACAAGAAACAATAGACTTTAGAGTACCCATAGCCGTTGTACTCGAAGATTAATTTTATGGGCAGAGTGCTATTTTAACATATCTCTGCCTTTCTTACCTGTTTTACATATATAAATTTATTCTTCTGGAATCCTTCTTGATATAAAAGTTACTTTAAACTGTTTTTAAATGTATTTTTCCCGTTAGCTTACATTTTATTATTATTTGAATTATATGTAAGCTTAAAATTTCAATCTACTTGACATTGTAGTTCTTTCCTTTTGCCATGTCTTCTTTTACTTATAAACTGAATTATCATTTCCCCATAGATCTGATAAATATTATGTCCTTTTTTCTTGTGGTTTCTCTGTAATTTAATCTGCATTAAATTTTAGAATGATTTTCAGATGAGCTTTAGAATGAGTACTTTTTCATTCATTCAGGGGAGTTACTATTTGGTTGGAGTTACTTATGGTTTCCTATTTAAAAATTTTTAAAATTTAATATTGACAGGTGATATATCGTGTATCAAGAGCTTGAGACTCTTGATCTCAGGGTTGTGAGTTTGAGCCCCACGTTGGAAGTACAGATTACTTAAAATAATAAACTTTAAAAAATAAATTATGAAGACTGTAACAAAAATAATAAGCAAACCGTATTAAACAAAGTTCTAATTCAATGAATACAGTATTAGGAAATATTATAAAAACTAGCTATGTAGAAAATAAATGAAAAATAATAAGGAGTTGTGTATATGGCATGAACATAATTAAGTTAAATATGCATTTTGAGATGCATAGAAAAAAAATCACCATAGTCTTTTTTTTTTAAAGATTTTATTTATTTATTTGACACACAGAGAGAGAGATCACGAGTAGGCAGAGAAGCAGGTTCCCTGTTGAGCAGAGAGCCCCATGCGGAGCTCCATCCCAAGACCCTGAGATCATGACCTGAGCCAAAGGCAGAGGCTTAACCCACTGAGCCACCCAGGTGCCCCAGCATTACGATAGTCTTGAGATTAAGGATAATTCTTTTTTCTTTCCAGTGTTTGTAATGTTGCTATAAGGTTCTTATAATTTATTTTTCTAAGATTGATTTATTTATTTTTAGAGAGAGAGCATGAGCAGGAGGGGCAGAGAGAGAGAGGGAGAGAGAATCCCAAGGAGACTCCATACTGAGCCTGGGGCTCAGTCTCTAACGACCCTGAGATCATGACCAGAGCCAAAACCAAGAGTCAGTCACTTAACCAACTGAGCCACCTAGGCACCCCCAGGTTTTTTATAATTTAAAAGTTTATTTTTTTATTTGAGAGAGAGTGTCCACAAGCGGGGGAGGGGCAGAGGCAGAGAAGCATACTCCCTGCTGTGTGGGGAGCCGAACGCATGGCTCTATCCCAGGACCCTGAGATCCTGACCTGAGCCAAAGTCAGTTGCCTAACCAGCTGAGCCACCCACGTGCCCATATAATTTAAAAGTTTAAGAGACAAAATGTCTGCTATTTAATTGCTCAAAATGATAAATATTAAAAAATCATATTGTACCTTTTATTATAGCTAGCAAATTTATTGAATTTATTTGCAGAATGTTTGTTAAAATCAAATCTGTTTGGTAAATCATCTTCCTAGATGGCTAAGAACAAACAGGGTCTCTCGGTTTTATATTTTGGTACCCAAATATTAATTAGGTACCTACACTATGACTGGGATTTAAATGGGATCCATTTCAGAGAATGGATCAAGACCATTCTTTTAAAACTCTTAGTCATGACATTTTGTAGATATTTCATAAAGTAACTTTTCAGGGCCAATGGGAAGTCAGCAGCAGAAACTTTTGTGATCCGTTAAGGGGCTGCCCAGAGATCCTTGCTGGCTCCTGACATGGAGATACCAGTTACAGCCGAAGGAGAGTGCAGATCTGGTGCATCACGCTATCACAGACTTAGTCTTCCCAGTCCAGGGGACTGTCCACCAGGCCGACATCTGCCTCCCAGGGCATGCAGGCCCACTTGCCAAGGCCATTATTCCGGTATAGGGTCAGGCTGGCAGCGACCTTTCTCATTTAACCCTGAATGTCTTCATTTCCATAAAGTTTTCAAAGGAGCTTGAAAGACTCAGCAGGGCAAAGGGCGGTGTGCTTGAGCACACCCGTTTATGAAACTGTAGAACTGTTTCCTAGTTACAGATGGGCCTGCTCTCTGTCTCAGGCTATTCTCAAAGCTTCTCTTAGAACACATTTTATAGTAGCAAAAATTATTGACCAAGGTAAGCCTTTGCACCTGATGTTAGAAGGAAGCCATTTTTTCCTTTTTTGAAGTGCTCCAGGTGGTAGCTTCTGACACATCTCTCACTGCAAATGCTCGTCATCTTATAACCAAACATTCTCCTAAATTGAAAATTAAAAATACATATATATGTATATATATATACATACATATATACACACAAATACATAGAAACACACACATATATATATTCTGACCGAACGTAGATGACATTTTGCATACACAAAACTGTTGAACTTATAAAAATGCCTCTAGTACCAGCATATGTCTTTATGCTGACAGCCCTGCCCAGGGCTTGTTCATTGTTCAAGACATACCTCTATTTTGACATTTCCTGGAAAGGGAAATCCTTTTGAATGCATGCAGTAATAGCATTAGTCACTGAGATTTTTACATGTAATAATTGAATATTATCATTAGTTTTGATTCCCACATTATTGGAGTCGATTTTAAGATCAATTCTTAAATTATTCTTCAGTTTTTAAGTTGATTTTTAAGATTTTTAAGATCAGCTGAAGTTGATGGAGCCCAACAGGGAACTCCCCGTTTTCCTGCTGCTGTGTATGTAGAACCATTTGCAGGAAGAAAAGCATTTTGCTACTTCTAACATCCCAGGTAGCTGAATTGCTTGTATTATTGAGGGAACAGTGGTCTGCTCATCAGATTCACATTTGCTGCTTATATTTTCTAGAATATATGATAAAAATGGGAATAGTTTGAACTATGTTTTCTCACTAAAAATCTGTCCAAAATTTATATTGAGTTGCAATTTGACCAAAATTGAAAACATTTGTGTAAATTTTTTAAACTAAATATAAATAACTCAAAAATACTTAATGATAAAAAGTCAGAATCTGGGGCACCTGGGTGACTGGGTCAGTTAACTGCCTTCAGCTCAGGGCATGGTCCAGGAGTCCTGGGATTAGAGCCTGGCATCGGGCCCCCTGCTCAGCGGGGAGTCTGCCTCTCTCTCTGCTCCTCCCCCGACTTGTGCTCTCTCTCTCTCAGTTTCTCAGATAGATAAATAAAGTCTTTTAAAGAAAGATGGAAAATGATTTAAGGCTGTCTGTGTGTGTGTTAGGATTTTGATCATGGAGTCATGTGGAGGCTCAGCAACCCCCAGGAGGTAGCTCTCTTGTATTTTCTGCACAGGAATATACAGGGAAAACCCAACACATCAGGGAGGATAAGAAAAAGAAGGCCTCGGTGGAAAACCAGCTGGTGGTGGTGGGGAGATGCTGGGGGGGTTCTGGGGGTGGTAGAAAGGGGTTAACCACGCTTTCTGGAGAGGGGAGAAGAGGAAATCCTCTTGCTATAAACACCACATTTGGATCCGTTGGAAAACTGGATTTGGCAATAGGGGAGGAAGAAGAAGGTTTGACTCCTCAGACACACAAGGATCCGCTTTAGAAGCTGAGTGTCATGCCGTTCTACTGTGTCAGGTCTGCAGCCGCCTTCTGTCTTGAGGAGGCTTCTTGCAGCTTCCCATGCCCTCATTCAGTGACCATGAAGCGAGCCTGCTTTGAGAAGAAGAGATAGGGGCCCCTGGCTGGCTCTGTCAGTGGAGCGTGTGACTCTTGATCTCAGGGTTGTAAGTGCCAAGTCCCACACTGGGTATAGAGATTACCTAGAAAATAATTTTTTTAAAGGTTTTATCTATTTATCTGGCAGAGAGAGAGAGAGCACACAAGCAGGGAGGAGAGGGAGAAGCAGGCTTCCTGCCAAGCAGGGAGCCCGATGTGGGGCTCAATCCCAGAACTCTGGGATCATGACACGAGCCAAAGGCAGATGCCTAACGACTGAGCCACCCAGGTGCCCACAAAAAACAAAATCTTAAAAAAAAAAAAAAAGAAGAAGAAGAAGAAAAAGAAATGGTTCTTTACAGCTTTTTCTTCAGGGTTTTTGTGTGGCTTCCTAAGGTTTCCAGCTCTTCATCCTCATGGCTCATCTGGCCATCTGCCCCCAGAGTCTTCCTCCTCTGGCTCCACATCATGATCTGTCTGAAGGGTAATGCCCGAGAAGCTCCATTTCTTCTGGACAAATGGTTGTCATTTTATTTCGCCTCTCCTGAAGCTTGCAGATTGCACTTTGAGTTTAGGCTCTCATTTGTTGTGTCTATTCTGTGTTCTCTCTTTCAGAAATATTGGCATAGAATTGATTTTTCTCTCTCCACTGGGTATTGAAATGCACACTTAACTTGGCCACGTTGGTCAGCTTCCTCCTGGCTCTTCTTAACTGCTTGTTAGCATGGTCTCTGTCTCCTGAGTCCAGGTTATCACCTGTCTTCCTTCTCCAAGGGCAGCTGCCATGTCTTTGACCTTTCACACACATTCCTCCAGTCTTTTTTTTTTTATTTAATTTTTTCATCATAAGTATACTCTTTAATCCCCATCCCTATTCACCTTCCTCCCCACTGGTAACCATCAATTTCTTCTTTGTAGTTCAGAGTCCGTTTCTTGGTTTGTCTCTCTTTCTCTCTCTCTCTCTTTTTTAAAAGATTTTATTTATTGATTTGACAGAGAGATCACAATTAGGCAGGGGCAGGGGAAGCAGGCTCCCTGCTGAGCAGAGAGCCCAATGCGGGGCTCAATCCCAGGACCCTGAGATCACGACCTGAGCTGAAGGCAAAGGCTTAGACCACTGAGCCACCCAGGCACCCCCTCTCTCTTTTTTTCCCTTTGCTCATTTGTTTTGTTTCTTAAATTCCACGAGTGAGATCATAGGATATTTGCCTTTTCCTGACTTATTTCACTTAACATTATATTCTTTAGATCCATCCATGTTGCTGAATGGCAAGATTTCATTCTTTTTTATGAGATATATATTTATGAGATACACACACACACACACACACACACACACACACACCCCGCACCTTTTCTTTAACCATTTATCTACTAATGGACACTTGGGCTGCTACCATGGTTTGGCTAATGTAAATAATGCTGCAGTAAACAGAGGGGTGCATGTATCCCTTTGAATTAGTGTTTTTGTATTTTGGGGGTAAATACCCAGTGGTACAATGATTAGATTGTATTTTTAATATTTTAAGGAACCTCCACACTGTTTTCCAAAGTGGCTGCACCATCTTGGATTCCCACCAACAGTGCAAGAGGGTTCCCCTTTCTCCACATCCTCTCCAATACTAGTTATTTCTTGTGTTTTCATTTCAGCCATTCTGACAGGTGTGAGGCAATAGCTCATTGTGGTTTCGATTTGCATTTCCCTGATGGTGAGTGATATTGAGCATCTTTTCCTGTGTCCTTTGGCTATTGGGATGTCTTCTTTGGAGAATAGTCTGTTCATGTCTTCTGCCCATTTTTTAATTGGATTATTTTTTGGGTATTGAGTTGTATTCTTTATATATTTTGGATATATTTGGATATATTTATTTGGGTATGCCATTTATATTGAATATGGCATTTGCAAATAGCATCTCCCATTCAGTAGGTTGCCTTTTTAGTTTTGTTGATTGTTCCCTTTGCTGTGCAGAAGCTTTTTATTTTGAGGTAGTCCTAGTAGTTTATTTTTGCTTTTGTTTCCCTTGTCTTGGGAGACATATGTAGAAAAATGTTGCTACAGCCAACGTCAAAAGGATTACTGCCTGTGCTCTCTTCTAGGATTTTATGGTTTCAGGTCTCACATGAAGGTCTTTAATCCATTTGGGCTTATTTGTTTATTGTTGTGTGTGGTGTAAGAAAGTGGTCCAGTTTCATGCTTCTGCATGTGTCTGTAGCCTTCGTCCAGTCTTGATCTGACTTTCCACAGAGACTCTAGAACTCCATATGGAATCCACAGGATTTTTTATCTGTTACCCTGAGTAGTGTTGAGTTTATTGTAGCTTTTCCACAGCATCTGTGGATATAGTTTCTGTAGAGATTCTTTCTTGCAGTATCAGACATTGGCTCATCTTGTTCGGAACGTGGAGATTTCTCTTGTCCAAGTTGGTTTGCTGTAAAGCAAAAGGTGGACTGAATCACAGGATGACTATGTCCAAGACTTTCATCTTCTTCCACCACAGGGTGAAACTAGACAGGAGCTTTCCATTTTTCTAGAACTGGGTGGAGCTGTTAATGTTACATTTCTTGTCTCTCTGTGTCAAAAAGCATTTTTTCAGTGACTGAAAATTCTGTTAAAACTGAGAGAACTGGCAGCTTACCAGCTGTCCAGGCCCAGGTCCCTGTCTTCCATTTTTACCCAGGGAGGACGAGCAGCCTCCCACTATTAGGTACTTCTGCCACACCTCAGTGCAGTGTCTCCCATTTTGGGCCGAAGTGCAGCTCATCCAGGGTGTTCCAAGCTGCCACAGAACCTTCTGTAGCCGTCCTGGGCAGCTGGGTCACAGCCACTCTGCTGAACACTGGGCATGGTTCTGTTTGGCGCCGAACTTGCACCTGGCACCTGGAATGGACCATGAGGGTCAATGGGGATGCAGAGCTGGTCGGAGGAAAACACACCTTCAGCCCTGCCCATGGCTCCTTCTTTTCTTTTCTTTTTTTTTTTTTTTAAAGATTTTATTTATTTATTTGACAGACAGAGATCACAAGCAGGCAGAGAGGCAGGCAGAGAGAGAGGAAGAAACAGGCTTCCCACGGAGCAGAGAGCCCGATGTGGGGCTCGATCACAGGATCCTGGGATCATGACCTGAGCCAAAGGCAGAGGCTTCAACCCACTGAGCCACCCAGGCACCCCCCCCCTTCTTTTCTTATACTTAATCTCCCTGGCTCCAGAGACCCGACTCCCATGCTCCGCATGGGTGGTTCCTTCTGCCTTGAAAGCCCTACCTCTCCCTGTGTGCGTGGGAACAACATCCCTCCTGTGGCTTCCTCCTCCCTGTGACCACCGTGCCCAGGACACAGCCAGGGGCAGAGCGCATGCAGAGTGTTCCCTGCAGGGTCCTGGAAGGAAGGGGGGAGGGAGCGCATGACAGGGGGAGAGCCCCCCTTAGCACCCTTGAAGACTGTGCACTCATGCCCTGCTGACTCAGCAGGGGGCTCTTTTAGGAGAGCTCTGGACTCCTTTGAGAATTCTGAACTGGGAGGTGGTGGCACTTCGGACTTGGGCTCCTGATCCCCACCCCGCCCGCCACTCAAGTAGGTTTTAAAACAGCGTATCATGTGTGAATTGCCTAGTCAAGTAGCAAAACTCAAGGCAACTCCTGCTCCTGGTAAAATTATAATGCTACCTCACAACTTCTGAAAGATTTGCTCTGTAACAACGGTGGATGCAGTGCGGTAGAGCTTGTCCTATTAAGAGAATAATAATGGCCCCAGAGAGCTGCTTTGTTTTTTTTGGGGGGGGGGGGTTGTTGGTTTTTTTTTTCCTTGTCAAGATCTCTGCTATTTGGGACTGACTGGTAGTACAGGAAGAACACCGCAAAGGGCCAGGCTGGCCTTTCCCTTGAAAGGTCCTGAGACCTAGTGTGGGTCATACCACATCGTTACATCTTCTTTTTTGTCCCCCAATAGTTATGTCTTAGTTCAAGCATCTGACTTGTGCCAGGCACATGGTAGGCCCCTCCTTTGTATTTGTTGAATGAACAGATACAGTAAATACTAAATACTCCTTAGTTATAGGTAGTTGAAATTAAAGTACAGAAGTGTCTGATGATTACTGTGTGTTGGCCATGAGCAAATCTTTCTTTTGCTTTCTCTAGTTTTTCCGTGACGGGACCTTTCTTGCTAGCAGACCTGTCGCTTCCCTCCCTTCTGTCACTTTTACAAATGGCTGCAAGTTTCTCCACCTCACAGGTACTCCTGGAGCCCTCCCCACCCCAGCCCCGGGCTCTGACACCAGCCCCAGAGGAAGGGAAGGTTCCCAGCATTTATCTGAAGCCAGTGCTGTTTTTACCAGAAAAGAGTAGAATGGTTTGTTTTTTCAGAGCCATGCATACGCTTGAGTAACAGATGTTGACGTGGGGGGGGCCGGGGGGGTGGCAGGGGAGAGTAACCCAGTGAGATGCAGGTGAGCAGTGTGAGGGCTGCTTTTTTCAGGTGTGGTCTTTCTTGCTCCCTGCTGCTGGCTGCAGCCGCTCCTAGCTAGAGTTTGAGTTTGGGTTTCATGGTAGAAAAAAAAAAAAATAACCCAAGTGAACGCAAAAGGTTGTGTTTTCTGACTGTGGAAAGTTGATATTGGAAGTGTTCCATGCCTGTGGTATGAAGAGTGTGTGGTTAAGCTGGGGGTTGGCCTCTGCCCCACAACCCCTCACTTGCTGTCCACCTCTGCAGTGCCCCGCTGCACCCAGGATGAGGAAGGAGAGCGCACCAGGCCTACCTGATGCCACCTGAGCTCCTCAGGCCAGGCCCGTCCAGTACCCATAGCTGCACAGTAAAGCTCTTCACCTGGATGTAGGAAGTGCTGACTCATGATACTGTGCACCTGAAACCAGTAGTACACTGTACGTTAACTAACTGGAATTTAAATAAAAACTTGAAAAAAAAAACCGCAAACAACAATAACGCTCTTCCCCCGGCCTGCAGCAGGTCCACATGGCTGGTCAGCTTCATCCTCGGCGAGAAGGAAGGATGCTGACCTCCCCGCCAGGCTCTCTGCTCTGTCCCTTTCCAGTCCTCTTCTCCTGGGCCCAGGGGAAAACTGGTTCCACTGTAAGTAAGTGGCCCACCCTATTGCCCCTCTTCATAGCCTTTTCCTCCAAAACTTTGTTTCCACCTCATGCTTTCATCTGCAAGGAGAACACATCCTTTGTGGCCCTTCCTAGAAGAAGCTCTGCTCCCCTGCTTGACCTCCGCACTGCATGGAGTCCAGACATCATCTTGCCATCCTGTGTACAGAAGCCCTCCCTATTCCATGGGGTGAGGCCACCTGTAGGAGCACACCATCTCTTGTTCCTTGTGACACTCAGGGACTTGGTTCTCGGTCACTCCTCCACCCAGATGGAGGTCTTCAGTCACTCTCTGTCTGCATCCTCACAGCTCATATCCACTGGCCTTCACCTCCACACCTGAGCTGTTACCAGAAGAAACTTCTGATGATAAATACCTCCTCTCTTCCGGTTTCTGCTTGTCCTTCCAGTTTTCTTGCTTGGGTGCTGCCCGCATACCTGCTCTGTAAGACATACCCCTACCCAGTCACTTAACCCCTCTCTGTTCTTTTCATCATCCCCACACCACATGGTCTTTAGCTCACCTGCTTCTCTTGAGGTGATTTTTGACCCCCATCAAAGCTGATCACCCCTTCTCCTGAACCCCCGGGCTAACACTTGGAGCATATTAGTATATGTAGAAAAGAAACTGGCCAAGGAGGTAAATCTGTGCCTTCTTCCCCCTCAAAAAAAGTATGGTGTAGCGATGAAGGATTGTAGGGGAAAAAACTATGATTGAAATTCTGTTGTAGAGATTCTTTTCCATAAAAAAAATTTTTTTAAAGAACTTATTTATTTATTTGACAGCAAGAGATCACAAGTAGGCAGAGAGGCAGGCAGAGAGAGAGAGGAGGAAGCAGACTCCCTGCTGAGCAGAGAGCCCGATGTGGGACTCGATCCCAGGACCCTGAGATCATGACCTGAGCCGAAGGCAGAGGCTTTAACCCACTGAGCCACCCAGGTGCCCCAAGATTCTTTTCCAAAATTTAGTTTTGTAAATAAAAACAACAACAAAATCCAACACATTATTACCAAAGTCGTATATGCACATAATTAAAAAACACAATAGAACAAACACACTTATAATGAAAAGTAGCCATTCCCTCCCCACCTGCAGTCTTGAACTACAGGGCCAACCATTTTTCAATGTTTGGTTTTTTGTTTTTCTGATGGCTACTGCCATGTTTCTAAATATTATAGTTTAATCTCAAATAGGGGTAATGAAAACTCCTAAAATAATGAAGTCATAAGATATATAACACTGAATTGTTGTTACCAATTTCATTATGAAAATTATTGAAGAATATTCTAGACAAATGCCTTTAAGTCATGATGATAGGAAGTAAAAAATCTTCACCTCCCACTTTCTCTTTTAGTGTTAGGAATGTAACTTTAAAAGTATATTTTGGGGTATTTTTATATATTGTATATCTTAATAGCATAAAACTGATGTTTTCTCTAACCCTTTTTCTTTTTCCTATTCTTTTGCCTCTGGAGGCCATGTGTTTTTTTTCATTGCTTAAGGGTACGGAAAGCTTATAGTGCCCGATTTACAAAACCATGATAAGCACTCTGCTTAGCTCTTTAAAGCTACAGCTTATTTTGTCTTTGAATCTTATCTCTGAAGGTGGGCTTAGAAAGAGGCTGTGTCTCTAAGCCAGTGTTGCAGGAAAGGCTACTGAGGAGAGGCATACTTTTTTGGGGGGGGAAGCACTCTAGATGCCTCATTTTAGAGTGCAAAATGGCTGCCTGGGGTTGAAAATAAGTTGGTAGGTAGAGACTTTAGTGGATTTAATTAAAGTACTGTGCTAAAAGAAATTGTAGCAATTATATATTATTAAACTAAGAAGTGCCAAGGCTTTGAAGTTATTTGCTATGGCCCATTATTTTCCTTGATTGCATGCCATCTGAGATTGAGCTGGGCCGTTCAGTTATGTGGGCATCTAGAAGAAGAGCAACATAGTAAACCCAAGTACAAAATTAGCATCCTTGGAACTCAGGGCTGGCTACATACTCAAGCTTTTGGGGAGTGAAGCCCGTCTTTTGCTGCCATGGTTAGTTTGACTGTGATTATGCTGCCGTCCCTGCCCACTCCCCAGTCAGACATTATTTAAGTTATTGGAAAATACGTGTTGTATATGTCAACTAAAAACAGGGTGTCATTTTGGGGCTTAAATGGAGGAGGATTTTATTTTAGATGAAGCGAAAGCATATGGAAATTGACGATGTGAGAAGAGCAGTGCTGGGTCCATTATTGTAAGAAAGTCAGGCTTTGCAAATGTAGGGCTGAGAAGTCCTTACACGTGTCCTAGGCAGCAGGGGGGGCAACTCTGGCTAACGAGATCAAACAGTACTTTTCTATATTAATAACTCTGCAGAGTGGCAGAAGTTTTCAGGGAGAAGAATAAAATAAGGTTCTAGATCTGATTTTATCATTTTAAGCTGTACTTAGCTGCAGTTATTAAGTAGAAAAGTTTCCTGAGTACCCATGACATGCCTGACAGCTAAAATTTGACAGCTGAAAATGACTAGGAATCATCGGCTGATCCCTTTATTCTACAGAAGAGAAAACAAACGTGAGAGCCCAAGTGACTTGCCTAAGTGACCTTGGACAAATCCCCACATAAATAAGTCTGCTACATTTTATTTGTATTAGCTGGGAACATTTAAAAGTATTTTAATGTTCATTAGAACTTTGATACTGTAGTTACATCTGATGTTATAGAGTTTCTTTCTGCGTTAGGAAACAAAAGCCTTCCTCTGTTCACTGAAGGAAACATTGAGCATTTACTGTGTTCAGGGCACTCTGTTGTTGCTTTATAAGATATGGCCTGCTGGCCCAATATAAAAGTTAGTGTTCAAACCCAGACCAGGGTCTTTCTTTGGTTCCTCGGATCATTGGCTTTATCCCATGTGGAGGTTGTCAAGCCTCCATAGAAAATGTAGGTTGAACGTGTGGTTGAAAAATATTATGTAACTGCTAGCCCTGTGTTGCCCAAAGTAGTGGTACAAGAGAGAATTCTGTTTTTCTTCTTTCTCTGCACTCAGCTGTCAATACGTCTGACTACCAAATGTGTGGTGATTTTTCCCACACTAAGCAATTTTTAGCAGCTAGGTGTTCTACAATTTAACTCAATTGTGACTTGTGATTTTAACTCAATTCTGTCACTGTCTACCTGGAGGTACCATCAGATTTCCCAGGGTAAGGGCTCATCCCTACAAGGCTGTCCTCCACTTCAGATGTCATTTCCAAGTCCAGGCTGTCAACTTGGCTTCTGACTAACCAGCTATGAATTAGAAATTCTGTTGATTCCTGTCACCCCCTCAGATTCAATGGTTAGCTAGAATGGCTCACAGAACTCAGGAAAACCATTTACTTACTAGGTCACTGCTTTATTATCAAGAGATGCAACTCAGAAACAGCCAGTTGTAAGAGATGCATAGGGCCAGGTGTGGGGGAAGGGGTGTGGAGTTTCCATACCCTCTCCAAGTACCTCCACGTGCTCACCAACCTGGAAGCTCTCAGGATGCCTTCCTTTGGGGTTTTTATGGAGACCTCATTAAATAGGTAGGCTTTAGTAAATCATTGGCCATCCATCAATTCAATCTCCTTTACTCTCCCCTGCCTAGAGGTGGGAGGGGAGTAGGGTGGGGTTGAGAGTTCCAACCCCAGAGTCTTGTGGTTGGTTCCCCTCCCAACTAGTGCCCAACCACAAGGGCATTCCAGAAGTCACCTCATTAACACAAACTGAGGTGTGGTTGAAAGGGGCTTATGAATAATAAAAGACACTCCTTTCACTTTCATTGCTTTTTTTTTTTAAAGATTTTATTTATTCATTTGACACAGAGAGAGAGAGATCACAAATAGGCAGAGAGGCAGGCAGAGAGAGGGGGAAGAAGGCTCCCTGCTGAGCAGAGAGCCCGATGCGGGGCTCCATCTCAGGACCCTGAGATCATGACCTGAGCTGAAGGCAGAGGCTTAACTCACTGAGCCACCCAGGTGCCCCACTTTCATTGCTCTTATCACTTAGGAAGTTCCAAGGGTTTTGGAAACTCTGTGCTGGGAACCATGGATAAAAACCATAATGTATATTTCTCTTTATACATGAACAATATCCCAAGTAGCAACTAGTCACTATTTAAATTTAAATGCATTAGGGGTTGTGGGACCCTCCTGTTTACAGTGACAACCTGGATCTGTAGTTGGCATCTGAAGTGGGAGCAGTTTTGTATGATTGAACCCTTAAACCAGTGGGGCCTGTTGCCACTTCCAGACAGTTGATTATTTAAATTTAAATAAAAATTGTTTAAAAATAAGTGTACTTAAAAATTCAGTTCCTCAGTCACACAGCCACATTTGGATATGTATTGGACAACACAGATCTAGAACATTCTCATCACCTCGGGGAGGTCTTTTGGACCACGCTGTTCTATCCCTTTCCATGCTGGAGTCACTGTGAATCGAGACCTGGAATCCAGGGACCTGAATTTAAATTCCGCATTTATCACTGCCACTGTTATGTAAACTGGAAGGTTCCTGGTCCTTTAACCTAAACAGAGCTTGGGTTTCCTTGGGTGTAAAATGAGGTTACATATCCTACAATGTCTGGGAAATGCTTCATGTCACACCTAAAGTGCTTACATACAGGCAGAAGTTGGGTTGTTGGTTACTACTGAGAAATATGTGCGCACGAAGAGCTTTGCCTTTTTGCTGGCTTCATGTGGATTTCAGGGTTCATACAACATCTCAGATTCATCTGTTCTGTGGGTGAGCTCTGACCCTGTGACCGCAGGTGGCTGTAGGCCTTTATTCTTTGGTGGATCATGAGTAAGACGTTTCCTTCCGCCAGCCTTCTTCCTCAGGTCTGTCCTTTACATAGTGCAATTTTTAAATAAGGCTCAGTGTGGGGTAATGGTTAGGACAATTGGCCTTCTCTGCCAGCTCTGCCCCATACTCACCGTGTGACTCTGGCAGGTCTAACCTTGTTTTCTCATCAATAAATGAGAGGATAATAATCGGGCATATGCCGTAGAACTCCTGCGGGAATCAAATAGTGCTCATGTAGAGCACTGAACTTAGTGAATGTTCAGTTAATTGTTGCTGTTAACACTAGGATGATGACATATTGAGAATTTGGTATAGAAAACACATTGGGGAATGTTCTCATTGAAGTAAGGTTAGAGAAAGCATCCGAAGTCTAAGTGCTGATCTTGAGCACTGAGGGAGAGAAGATGTGACATCGAAGTTTTGAGATTTATAGAATATGGGCTTTCTCACTATACCTAGAGTTGATCAGCTCTGGGGAACATGCTTCTGGCTCTTTTTCCATGTTCTTCTTTCCTCTGCACAGAGTCTCACCGGCAAATAAATAACTAGGAGAAGCAGATAGGGAGTGTCCATGCATACCATGGGGAACTATGGGTGAGAGATGTAGAGAATCCAAAGGACGGCATCAAGCTGGCGAGCATGCACGCCCCCTAAGTGGTCTGACTCCACCACTAACCGTCAGCCACTTCTGACCCTGTAAGAACAGAGTTTTAGTAATTCTAGATGTTTTGTGCAATTGCCAGAATTCCAGTACTGGCTCATTTTGTTTAAAGCTCTGAAGATACTCTAGAGACTATGTGGGTAGGAATGATGATCTTTTTTGGTTTTTTAAATTTTTGTTATTTTTTTATGATCTTTTTGAAAAAGCATCATTTCCCAATATTTATCGAAGAATGCTAACTCTGTGAGTTGTTAATTTGGAATTATTTGAAAAGAAGGTTCTGTAGTCAAATGACTTTGGGAAACCTTGACCCTGTGACTCTAGATATGTTTAGAAAATATTTCACACTGGATTTGATTTGCCAGCCTTTCTTAGTCAGAGAACCCTGCTCCCAAAGAACATGTATGAAGCTCTCCTTGTCACCATACAATGTGGGTAGCGCTATTCTGGAGAATGGTGGTGAAGTGGACTGATCTGGTGGACCTCTTTTTATGCAACAGATGTAAGTTGAATGTTAATTAACATTGAAGAGATCATTATAAGTTACTAACTTTTTGTAATGTCAATGACCCTTGAATTGTCCTTTTTTTGACAGGGTCAGATTTTCTGTTTTTAAATTTTTTTAAAAAAATTTATTTATTTGTCAGAGCGAGAGAGTGAGCACAGGCAGACAGAGTGGCAGGCAGAGGCAGAGAAGCAGGCTCCCCGCCGAGCAAGGAGCCCGATGTGGGACTCGAACCCAGGACGCCGGGATCATGACCTGAGCTGAAGGCAGCCACTCAACCAACTGAGCCACCCAGGCGTCCCAGATTTTCTGTTTTTAAATAAAAGATCTGATCATCATAAAGCCTATTTACTAGACCGTATGTGCTATTTTGATGTAGTTAGTCTCCGTAGGAATAAATATTGAGACTACTTTTGTTTAGGGCATTAGGTTCATGTGCTCCACAACAACATGTATGGCTAAATTTAGGGGGTATAAGAGTGTGAAAACCAAGGCCATCAGATCTGTACTTAGGAGAATAATGTTTGGGCATGCCAATCGTGGTCTCAACTTTACTATCACTACATTGTTTTAATGACTCGGTTATTTGGGACAAAGGGATATTTTCTCTCTCATCAATGAAAGCTGTGCACAGTCTAGAAAGGAGGTGAAAGAAAAATTCCTCTAAAAGGAATTAGTGAGCCTTCTATTTAGGCAGTAACTCTTAAACATGCTCTCAAGAATTCCTTTGGTAACAACCTCAATTTACCTTGCCTGCTATTTCAGATGTGTCTTAAAATAGCATGATTTCCCACAGTCTTATTGAAATTATGGTGTTCTCCACTTAGTAAAATGTTTCTGCATTAGATTTCATTTAACTGCCTTTTCATTTAACTGCCTTTATTCTGAGCCTCAAATTCAATTTGGGAACACAGTTCACTAATACAGATTTTTCATTTTGGTTAGCACTTAGATTTGGGGAGGGGGGTAGATTTTTTTCCCCCTTGATGCTTTCCAATGGTATTTCTAGATATTAATATAGAAATCAGAGAACAGGAAGTCACAGAAGGCCCACCCACCTGCAGCTTAATATATCTCAAAGACTGAGAAAAAGAAAGGTTGAGGGTCATGGGGTGGTGGTGTCTCATCCTGGCCACAGCTGCTCTGCTGTGATAAGAAAATGGGGCTCAATTTATGCTGACCTTGTATCCAACCAAAGTTTATCCTGCGAGCTGTTGGGGGACGAAAGGGAGAACTTCCTGTGAAATACAGCTCATGTTGGCCTTTCAAGGGTTGCAAAATGAAAAACTGGGAGCATGACGCATACTGGCAGGGGGGACTCCAACAGGATTTCCTGCACTGAAAAGGAAGCTTGTTGGAAGTCATTTAATTCATTCAGAAATGTGAAGACCAATATGGCAGCTCAGAGCTGGGTTTTGAAGTTACAGAGTCTAATCTAATACAGTCAGCTCAGTACATCCCATATATAATTTGTAAGAAAATTAGGCATTCTGTATTCATTCCAGACACTCAGTATGATCTTGAATGGGAACATTTTCCTTGACCATCTCATGTATTCCCTTCTGGTAATTTTAAAACATAATTCTGCCAGATAAATGGATGCTTGATTGGGCACTTCAGTCTCTGTTCCAATATGGGAAATTTTCCTCAAGTTAAAATTTAAATTATGCAGAGTTTTAAACTAACTGGATGTGTTAAGACTTTTAAAAGATTTACGTTATATTACATAAATATAATAGAACTGAAGTAGACACCAAAAACTATTCAGTCAAAATCATTTGTGATAATAGTATTAAGACTCAAAGCAATAGTTATAAGCTAATAAATGCATATTGGTATTTTAGTTCACTTTTTTGGAATCTTCATATTTACTATTGTTAGATATTACTTTAAAGCTTTGTGTGTGTGTGTGTAAGATTGAATTCAGGTATACCTTTTGGCAAAAGCTGTGCTAAAGAAGCCACACCTGCTTGTCTTCTTTGCTTCAAATTGGGCCAGTTTAGTTGGAAGAGTCTTGAATATATGTATTTCATTTCTTATTGACCACATGTCATTTGTTAAGCTTTACAGTAGTTTTTGCTATCTTATTTAGAACCAAATGAATTACTGTGATTAGATTAAAATTACTATAGCATAGTATGCCATACCTTAAAACTTCTTCCAGAATCAAGTTTACTTTCTCAAAAATAGGACCAGGCTTGCTACATACATGTTAGGAATATTATAAGATGTATATTTATTGATGTGTACACATGATTTTTATTAATCTCTGTATTTTGTATGTACGTAAGACTCTAAGTAGCTATGAAGTGTCTTCTTACATTTAAACTATCTCTGTTCTGATATGTCAGACTTTAGAAATAACTGATTAGTAAACGTGAAGCACTGAACTAACTCAAAGCTAAGGGGATATTGGTGTCAAAGGACTTTCTAGAATCTCTATAGAAACTCTTTAACAGGGCTTATTTATTGTGTTTTATTTTAGGTGTTGGGAGGCAGCTTGGGAAAAAAGATATGTAATAAATAATGGTTTAAGGTTATACATCAGGGGTACCTGGGTGGCTTGGTCAGTGGCTCAGGTCACAATCTCAGGGTCCTGGGATCGAGTCCCACATCGGGCTCCCTGCTTAGTAAGGAGTGTGCTTCTCCCTCTCCTTCTGCCTCTAACTTGTTTTCTCTCTCTCAAATAAATAAATAAAATCTTCAAAAAAAACACAAGGTGACACACCAGATATACCAAAGGACAAAGGACTCTCCATTACTTCCTGTGGACCATTCTCTCTCCTTGGTAAATAAATGGTGGGCCCAAGAACAGCTCTCCATTTGTAGTTTTGAACTAAGCAATGTCTCATATCTCCATTTGCCTTTTTAAAAATTGCGAATTAAAAGTAAATTATAAGGAAGAAATTATTGTTTAGAATTCTGTACTATTGAGCTTCAGAAAGAAATCATGTTTTAAAGAAAACCATGCATCCATGTTATTAAAAATAAGGAGGAAGCGGTAGATGTAATGAAACACATCTATTTGGTGTTTATAGAATGTGAACTCTCAATCAGGATTAGGCACCTTTTTTTTTGTTAGAGATAGTCATGGCCTGCTGGTTTGGTCTATTGCTATGTGGCTATTGTTCGAACAGTTGTCAGGCATTTTTGGAACTCTTACTGTGTGCCAATTACTTCCTTAGGTGCTAAGAATTTATATATGAATATAATTAAGGACCTTATCTTGGAGAAATTTCATAGTTATTCAGAAGTGCTATTCCTGAGGTTCCTGGGTGGCTCAGTTGGTCAGGCATTGGACTCTTTGATCTCTGTTCAGATCTCGATTGTAGGGTCATGAGTTTAAGACCCAATTTGAGTGCTATGCTGGGTGTGGAGCCTATATAAAAACAAAAATTTTAAAAAGTACTATTCCTAATATTCTGTTTTGTCTACACTGAGAGATGAGGAACCCTAGAACAAATAGGGTTCTAACAATAGTATATTAATCATTAAAGAAAAAGCCATTCATACTCTGGCCCCATGTTTATCTGTGTGAGCGTATTTCCTCCAGGTCTCCAAAGTGAAGGCTCTTTTCGCTCTGTCTTCTTGTCTAGTCTCATCATGGCACATGGCAGATGCTTACCCATCTTTCTGACTTCACTGTAGCTTGTTCCTTCGCCCTCTGACTATCTGAAGTAGTTACGCTTTAGGGCAGAATGAAATTTTGCTTCATGCACATATGACACCATTTTTTCCTGGTTGTTCTGAGCTCCGTCGTCCTGGACCATCCTAGTTGGCATCACATGGTTTAGCACTTAATCACAATCTCATAGGTAGAGTATTTTTTTCATCCCACCTCCCCAGCCTGATTGCTAGAGCTTTGCCCCAAGTGCCTTCTAACCACAGCTTGGATTCCCAACTGCTTTGGGGAGCAAGCTAGACTAGAGCACAGGAGAAAAGACACCAGAGAGCCTGAGATTAAAAATTAACCAGATTTTCATCAAGGAATGTCACCCATATAAGGAATAATTAACTCTAAGTTAAGACTGTAAATCAGAATTATTTAAGCCCTCTAACTTGCCAATATTTTAATATCCTCTTAATGCAATTACTGTGGTTCTCCATAAATACTTAAATTAGGCTTAGGTGGCTCACCAGAGTTAGCTTGCAAAGCGGCCTTGTTTGGCCTTCATGGTGTTTGAACAATCAGGATATTTTACAGAAATTCAGCTCTCTAGTTTGTCTGAAATAACCTCCCCACCCCAGTGAACTGTAGGGGAACCTTAATGAGCTCATTTTCAAAGAGCCATGGAAAAGGCAGAGAACAACAGCAGCAGCAGACTTGTATGGAATGTTTACTACATGCCAGGCAGTGTTCCCAGAACAAGATGAACCTCACAGTATCTCTTTTAAATAGATATTCCAATTTTGCAGATAAGGAAACTGAGGCACAAAATGGTTAAGCATCTTGTGGTGCCTTCCCATAGCTTGCAGATGGTGGAGGAGATTCAGACTAGAGCAGGCTGACTGCAGACCCCCTCATCGTGCTTTACTGCCTCCTTGAGAGGGACTGAGGCGCCTGTCCCCAGGTCTTTTCTAAGATGACTGACAAGATTTGGTTATAGAGTAACAAAGTGGGTTTTTTTGTTTGTTTGTTTTTTAAAGATTTTATTTATTTATTTGACAGAGAGAGATCACAAGTAGGCAGAGAGGCAGGCAGAGACAGAGGAGGAAGCAGGCTCCCCACTGAGCAGAGAGCCCGATGCAGAGCCTGATGTGGGACTCAATCCCAGGACCTTGGGATCATGACCTTGTGACCTGAGCCGAAGGCAGAGGCTTAACCCACTGAGCCACCCAAGTGCCCCAGCAAAGTGGGTTTTAATGTGTGGAAGTAGAACAGTAGTTTATTTTCTTTCCATTTGCCTAGATTGCATTTAACTTGATACTTCACTTTGAAGCAAAATGACAGCTGCATGAAGAGGCCTGCACAAATCTGTTTGCTTAAAATTAGTTTGCATGTTTCTTATTTGTATTAACTGCATACTATTTTTGTCACATTTGCTCATTTCCAAGGGTTATAGCAACCTCATCTTTCCTAAACCAAACTGACCCCTCCTGTCTCTGGATTCTGGTTGTACTTCTCATATCGCCCCTGCATCATATACTGTCTTATTTTAATCTTGGTCTTCTAGTTAGACTGTAAGCATTTTAAGGATAGCATAGTTCTTTGTTTCTCATATCTGTAGAGCCTATGCATGCATGTATGTATGTATGTAAGTAACAGCATTTAGGACATGAAGTTTTACTAGGTTTTTATTTTATTTATTTAATTTTTTAAAAAAGATTTTATTTATTCATTTGAGAGAGAAAGAGGGAGTGAGTGCACAAACAAGGGGAGCATCAGGGAGAGGGAGAAGCAAGTTCCCTGCTGAGCAAGGAGCACAATGTGGGGCTCGATCCCAGGACTCTGGGATCATGACCGTCTGAGCCAAAGGCAGACACTTAACCGACTGAGCCACCTGAGCACCCCAGTTTTGCTAGGTTTTTAATAAGTATTACATGTCAGAGAGGGTGTTAAGATGGAAGTGCATGTATGTATATGGTGTGTATATAAAATTTTTGTTCTAGAAGTTTGCAAGCATACTCAAAAGTAGAGGGAAGAGTATAATATATCCCCATGTACCCATACCTTGTTTCAACAACTCTGATGTTTTTAAATTGTGAAATATACATAATCAA
This sequence comes from Mellivora capensis, assembly GCA_004024625.1. NCBI lineage: Eukaryota > Metazoa > Chordata > Mammalia > Carnivora > Mustelidae > Mellivora > Mellivora capensis. The sequence goes on from PISX010000886.1 coordinate 26,455, forward strand.
TGTTAAACACACATACTCTTAAAGGAATAACAATGAAAAATTAAACCCCATGTTGTAATCACCTGGTGCATGGGGGGAGGGGTACAGGGAGAGAACCCCCAAATGGACTCTCCACGTAGTGGGGAGCCCCATTCTGGGCTCTGTCCCATGGCCTATGAGATCTTGACCTGAGCTGAAACCAAGACTTGGATGCTTAGCCTACTGAGCTGTATATAATACCCACCTGTATTAGTTTCTTACTAAAGGGTTGTCAGAAAGAATTCTGAAGCATTCTGTGTTCACTTACAGAAGAAAATGTTATGATCATTTATCAAAGTCTGAGCAGAGGAGGAGTTAGTAGCTGCCTGTGTCCAAGTTAACTGACAACTAAGCTGTCATTATTTTTGAGTTCCTTAACAGCTGAGTTGGTAAGAGTGGAACAGAGTCCCAGCACAGTTGTACAGGGCAGTCCGATATCTTGGTAAAGCACCAGCATGTTTTTGAATAAGCCAAATGAATGTACCAGAGCTCATGCTGTTTACATACTGGAGAGTTGAAAAACTCTACTCAAAACCTCAAACCCCAGCTTTGATTTATATACAACTCTAAACCAGCAAGTCCCAATCACAGAACAGTGGAGTCAGTACATCGGAAAACAGAAAAGGGTGCTCACTATCAACAGGCCCACAGGCAGCAGTGAGAAGTAACAGCAGACAGGATGACAACAGAGGAAAGATTTAAGCCTGGGTAGCCTACGGCCATTTGATGGGTGACAGACACACCACATACCTCACTAAGCTCTTTTGCTGTGTTGGCACTGTAACACAGCAAAACGCAATACTTAGTGTTTTTGGAGATCAGCCTGAGTCATCACGATAGTGTACTCGGTGCATTGTGTTTTAGAAGATGATAATCAGACCGGTGGGCGAATGATAACTTATAAACTTGAGGCTGTAAGATAAACAACCTAGAAAGAAGACTAAGAGATTCAACTGTGTTACAATTAGTAACTTCTGCACACAGAAAAAAAGGAACTGAAATAAAACAAGAAAAAAGAACAAACTGGAAAAATCAGTTTTGCTGTTGATAATAAGCAAAGGATGAGGGGCACCTGGGTGGTTCGGTCCGTTAAGCGGCTCTTTTTGCTCAGTTCATGACCTCAGGGTCTTCGGATCAAGCCCCAAGTCGGCCTCCCTGCTCAGTGATGAGTCTGCTTGAGGATTCTCTCCTCTCCCTCCCCCTCTGCCCCGACCCCTGTGTGCTCACTCTCTTTCTCCAAAATAAATTAATAAATCTTTTTGAAAAATAATAAGGAAAACCTAGAGAAGGGTCTGAGAGTTTTTATTGGAAGACAGAAAAGAGTTCCTGCAGTTGATAGGTTAAAAAAAAAGAAGAAAGGAAAGTTACAAAGCTATAGAACTATAGGTTATTTTTAAAAACATGTATTTTTACAGTCTTGGTTTTTTTTGTTTTGTTTTGTTTTGTTTTTTTAAGTAGGCTCCACACCCAGTGTGGAGCCCAGTGCAGGGCTTGACCTCATGACCCTGAGAATGAGACCTGAGTGGAGGCCAAGAATGGTGATGCTTAACTGACCGAGCCATTCAGGTGCCCCTACAGTCTTGTTTTTAACAATAAATGCGTATGAGGATAAATGAAATAGAACAGAAAAAGCATAGGACTTTGTATAAGGCACTCTAGAAAAATGAGTATATTAAACTTTGCTGATTTTTGTTGTTGTTGTTGTTTTGTCTTTTTGTGTACATGCAAAAGAGGATACAAATATTTAGTTCTCCAGAAAACTTTGTTAAGACTATTTTACCCCTTGGGGCGATTTTTCTTAACTACGTAGTGATATGTGGGGTCTTTCTCAGAGGTAAGTCCCTGAATTCTCTGTAGATTTTTATTTAAATGCTTTAGAAGTTTTCTCTGTGCTCTTCTTCTTCTTCTTTTTTTTTTTTTTTAAGAATTTTATTTATTTATTTATTTGACAGACAGAGATTACAAGTAGGCAAGAGAGGCAGGCAGGGAGAGAGAGGAGGAAGCAGGCTCTCTGCAGAGCAGAGCCCGATGTGGGGCTCGATCCCAGGACCCTGGGATCATGACCTGAGCTGAAAGCTGAGGCTTTAACTCACTGAGCCACCCAGGCACCTCTCTCTGTGCTCTTCTTACAGGAGTGTATTTTCTTCCTGACCTGCTGTTGCCTCGCATTTACTTTTCCCCCCCAAAAAGCTTCATTCAGCTGAAATTTACATACCATGTAATTCACTTGCTCTAAGTGTAGATTTCAGTAAATTTATAGAGTGTGCAGCCATCACTGCAGTCTAGGTCTGTTGTTGTTCGATTGTTTTCAGCCTAAGGCAGAGTTTCAGTCTAGATTGAAAACATTTCCGCTACCCCAAGAATAAATCCCTCCTGTTTATATTACAGGATTAGCTAATCCCTGATCTAGCTTGCTCTCCTAAGTACCCACTGACCTGGTGTCTGTCTATAAAAATTTGCCTTTTCTAGACATTTCACATAAGTGGAATCCAACAACCGGTGATATTTTGCATCTCTCTTCTTTTAGCGTGGAGTTTTTGAGGCTTATCCACTTGTGGCATGTCGGTAGTTCATTTCGTTTCACTGCTGATCAGTATTCCATTGTGTGGATCTCACATTTTATATATCCATTCACCTTTTGATGGACATTGAATTGTTACCAGTCTCACTGACTTTTGCTTTTATAATCAAATTGGTTATTAATGACCATTATGGGGGCACCTGGCTGGCTCAGTAGATAGAGAACGAGACTCTTGATCTCGAGGTTCTGAGTTTAAGCCAAGTGTTGTATGTAGAGATTACTTAAAAATAAAATCTTTTAAAAAGATACCTATTACGAAGCTAAAATTATGATACTGGGTTTCTCAGTTTGAGGTTTTTCAATGTTTCCAGGATTCCTTTGTATTGAAAAAGTTCATCATTATTCAGATTTGAGAAACACTATTCAGGTATATAAGATTTGTCCCCAATTTTCCTAGTGCCTGGATTTACCTCCCTTTTTTAAAAAGTTTTAGACATAATAATGATTGTTTTTATAAAGATTTTATTTATTTGACAGAGATCACAAGTAGGGAGAGAGGCAGGCCGAGGGGGAGGGGAAGTAGGCTCTCTGCTGAGCAGAGAGCCCGATGTGGGGGCTCGATCCCGGGACCCTGAGATCATGACCTGAGCTGAAGGCAGAGGCTTAACTCACTGAGCCACCCAGGTGCCCCCCACTTTTAATGATTTTTTTAAAGATTTTATTTATTTATTTGACAGACAGAGATCACAAGTAGGCAGAGAGGCATGCCGAGAGAGAGAGAGAGAGAGAGAGAGAGAAGGATAAAGTTTTAGACATAATATTTATATCTCTATCTGGTTTGCTAGTGAATACTCTCTCACTGAAAAGCATCTTTGGTCCCTGCCTAGTGGAAGTTAGAACAACAATTTGTTATAGTAACCTATCAGTATCACTAGGTAAATTCCTAAAGGAACATTCTGTATCAGAAGTTCTTCAGGGGAAATTAGTTTAGGTCTTGCACTTTGTCTCAGTAAACCTCATGGTACTTGTATGCATCCTAACTGCCTTCACTGAATATCCAAAAATAATCCTTTTTTTTTTCGCCAGCAGAAACTGACTTTGGGTAACCTAAGCAAGGAAGGAGGAATTTATTCAGATTATAGAATTTTAGTTATGGGAGGTAGATTTGAAGGAGAATTGAACAACCAGAACTAGGGCAGCTGTGGGAAACAAAGTTAAAAGAATCCAAGGACAGTGTCTCTAAGCTGCTAACATTCAAGTAACTCAACTCCAAATGCCTTTAGTCCTGTTGTGGTTCAGCATCCGATTCCTGGGAGGTCAGGCTACTTGTTTATTCCTGAGGAGCTGAGTGTGGAGGGTTGTCATTAGAGACCTACCTTGAGGATACATCAAGCTCCCACACTTTATTTCCCTCCTTTTCTGGCAGTACCTTCCCTTTAACACACCTGCTCTATTTTGAAAAGGTTTTCTGCTTAATCCAGTTTGATTATCCAACTACATCACATCTCCCTGTTTTTATGGCTTTATTGAGCTATACTTCACATTCCGTGAAATTCACACATTTATAGTGGTTTAATGGGTTTTAGTATATTCACAGTTGTGCAACTGTTGCCCCACTATAAATTCAGAACGTTTTCCACACCTCAAAAAGAAACTCCTTACTCATTAGCAGTCACCACAGTTTCTCTCTCCTTTATGTCCCCTAACCCCACCCTAGCCCCAAGCAATCATTAATCAATCTGTTCTTGTGTACTAGTCTCTTCTGGCCATTTCCCATCAATGGAATCATAACACATATTTGATCTTTTGTGTCTGGCTCCATTCTCTGAGCATGTGTTTTCAGGGTTCATCTGTGTTCATCATTGCTAGTTCATTCCTTTTTATGACTGAATAACATTCCATTGTATGGAGATACCCCATTTTGTTTACCCATTCATGATGGACATTTGGGTTGTTTTCTTTTACTGTTATGAATGACGCTGCTATGAACATTTGTGTGCACATTTTTTTAATGGACATAAATTTTTCATTCTCTTGGGCATATACTTGGGAGTGCAATTGCTGAGTCATATGGTAACTCTGTGTTTAGCATTTTGAGGAATCACCAAATTGTTTTCCACGTGGGCTATATCATTTTATGTTCCCACTAGCAATATATGAGGGTGCTAATTTTCTTCACATCCCACCCAACACTTGCTGTTATCTGACTTAGTGATTTTAGCCATTCTAAAGAGTGTGAAGTATTATCTTATCATGGTTTTTATTTGTATCTCTCTGATGGCTAATGATATTGAGCAATGATATTGAGCAAGCTTAATGGACATTTATATATCTTTTTTTGGAGAAATGTGTATTCAAATTCTTTGCCTATTTTAAAATTGAACTATTTCTCTTTATTGTTGTATTGTAAGAATTCTTTATATATTCTAGATACTGAGCCCTTGTAAAAGGTCTGACTTGCACTTATTTTTTCCCATTCTGTGAATTCTTCATTTTCTTGATGGTGTCCTATGAGACATAAAAGTTTTAAATATTTAGGAAGTTCAACTTAACTATTCTTTCGTCACTTGTGGTTTTAGTGCCATAACTAAGGAACCATTGCCTAAACCAAGCTCATAAATATTTACTTATGTATTTTCTTCCAGAAGCTTTATGGTTTTAGCTCTTACATTTAGGACTGTGGTTCGTGTTGTGTTAATTTTTGTGTAAGGTATGAAATAGTGGTCAAGATTCGTTCTTTCGCATATGGATATCCACTTGTGCAACATCATTTGTTGAAAAGACTGTTCTTTCCCCATTCAGTTGTCTTCTGATCACTGTTGAAAATCAGCCATAAATGTGAGGATTAGTATTTGGACTGTCAGTTCTGTTTGCCTGATGTATGTGTGTGTCCTTCTGTGGGAACCACACTGTCCTGATTACTGTAGCTTTGTGGTAAGTTTTGAAATAAAAGTCTCCCAACTTTGTATTTTTTTCAAGATTGTTCTTTTTTGTTTGTTTTCCCCCTGTTATTCTGGGTTGCTTCTATATGAATTTTAGGACCAACTTACCAGTTTTTACAAAGAATCAAACTAGCTAAGATTTTGATAGGGATTTTGTTGAATCTTTAGATCAACCTGGAGACTCTTTCCATGTTATCAATAAGTAATAAGTCTTAAGATGAGTGAACAAGCAATGTCTCCCATTTATTTGGATCTTTAATTTTCTATTTATATTTATATAGAAATCTATATATTTATAAATTTATAAAATATGTTTATATTAAATTTATATACTTAATAACTTTCAATGTTTTGTAGTTTTTGACATGTGTTATACTTGTTAAAGTTTTTCCTAGAGATTCTTTTTGCTGCATAATAGTGTACATGGGATTTGCTTAATTTTGTTTTCAGATTGTTCATTGTTAGCATGTAGAAATGGAATGCATTCTTATATACTGATCTTGTATCCTGCCACATTGCTGAGCTTGTTCTGCTTCTCATTTTAACTACATCTTTACAGTAACAATTTAGTGTAATCTAATAGCATTCATTTATTAAAAAAATAAAAAACAAAAAAATCATTTATTTAAAAAAACAAAAATTGAACAGCGATGAAATTTATTAGGGCCTAATACACTTTAAGTCTTGTCTTCCATGATCTTATCTTTCTCAAATGCAGACTTGGCCTTTTGTATGCAACTCACTTTATCTCCTATTGTGTCATTTGCTCCATCCTTTGGCTTCCATTCTGACTTTTTACTTTATGCTTCAGTATATGCTTCAGACTCTGCATTCTAGCATCTCTTTTCAACTGCTTGAGCTTTTTTCTTTTCTGTAGCAAATCCTCTTTGTATCCTTTCAAATCACAGGTCTTTTTGACTATCCACGAATGCCCCAGGCAAATAGAGGCATTCCTTTTATATTCCTCCTGTCTTTTGTACTTGGTCCCACTATAGAAATCATACTGTTATACTGGATTCTTTGAGTGTACACTCTTAGACATACCTTAATGAGGCATCTTTGTGGCAATGTATTCCTCATATTTGCTTATAATTGCTAATAAGCATGTCTATCAGGTAAGGTTCTCCAGAGAAACGGAATCAGAAAAACGAAATGGATGTCGGCAAATTCAAAATCTGCTGGGCCGGCTGGAAACTCAGGCAGGAATTGATGCTGCAGGCTTGAGGCAGAATTCCTTCTTCTCTCTGGGAAACCTTAGTTTTTGCCATGATAGGTTTTCAGATGATTGAGGCCCACACACATTATGGAGGCTGATTTCCTTTACTTAATGTCAGCAGTGTGTAGAAGTTTTAAACACCTACAGAATACCTTCACAGCAACATCTAGATTAGTATTTGATTACTGAGTACTATGTCCTATCCAAGTTGACACAGAACTAACCATCAGAGTACAAATTTCTGCAGGAAGGGGTTTGAATCTCTGTTTATCTTTTATTTACTCCAGGAAGTCAAATGCGGTGTTATATAATTAATAGTTGTTTTAGAAATGCTTCTTTGGATGATTGAATGAACAGGGTTAAGTTCAAAATCTAACTTGGAGGCTTGAGAGTTGTAATTTTGGCAAGATTAATGCTACTTAGCAGGTGTTTTTTATTGTCAGAAATTAACAGGAAATTGTTTTCCTCAATCCCTGGCAGCCTAATCATTTTAACAAAATATATTTATGACTTCTGTTCTGGGTTTATTCCTCCCTCAAGGTTACTGGCATGTAAACTACTGTTTTATTTTCTTTAGTTGACTATCTTTTTTTTTTTTTTAAGATTTATTTGAGAGAGAGCATGCAACGTGTGTGCATGCAGGGGGAGGAGAAGAGGAAGAGGGAGACAAGGCTGTCCCTAAACTGGGGGCCCTATCCCAGAACGCTGAGATTATGACCTGAGCTGAAATCAAGAGTCACACACGTAACCAACAGAGTCACCCAGGCATCCCTATTTCCTATCCTTCTAACTCTGCTTGATTTTTAGATTTATCATTGCAGACTAACACAGGGTAGCCCAGGTCCTTCCCTACCCTCTCTGGTCCCATTTTGAACTTCTAAGCATTGAGATGCCACTGTTTGCATCCTTTCTGTCATACTGGGTATTTTGAAACTCATGGAAGTCATGGCACATTGTTAAGGAAAAAAAATACATGGAGCCTTACAGTAATGTCTTATTAATATCTATGAGACATGGTAACAAAGCAGAATTAAGAGGTTAAAAATATAATGAAAGCAAATATGCAATAGAGAAATGGTTGATCATGGTTCTAGATGCCATAATAACATTTTCTCTTGTACTTTTATGTTCTCTCTGCAGGTGATGATAAAACCAATATAATTTTTTGCATTTAAAGGACAATGCTTGTATTTAAGTTCCTATAGGTCTGCTCTTTGGCAGGTGAGAACAGGGTCTGGCCTAGCCTGGTCTTAAACGGCCATGCCTGGGATTAAAGAGCTCTTCCCTTTGTCCCAACAACTACAGGATGAATGAAGATGTGGAAAGTTGTCTGGAGAACACAGGAAAAGGAGTAGGTCTCAGAAACAATACATTGACAATAAATTTGCAGTGCAAGAAGAAAAAAGCTTCGTATTACCCAGGATACTGAAAGCCTCCTAAAAGCATTTGCAAAGTGCCTTTAGCATCTGTAAGGTGGCCCACAGAAGTCCCTGGCCTCCAGAGTCTTCAGGTTTCTAAGTATGTGCCAGCAACATCTGAAGTAAGCTTGGCTCTCTCTGTGGAATTTGTGCCCATCCTGGGAGACACAGTGCCTATCCGTGTGGCGGCGCTCTTTTGTCTAGTCGGCTGTGCCCTCTGCTGATCTCCCTGAAAAGGCTTCTCTCGATTTGGCTGCTGCCAGCTCTGCAGCTGCTAAATTAAGATAAACTCTTACATTCCTGACCCAAAATTACACAGTCCCCCTGCTAAAGCCTCTGTATGAAGTAACGGGCATTGCTTACTCCACGGTCCACGGTCCCCAGTTGTCAAACCCAAGGTGAACTCTCCCGACCACCCCAGACTTTGAAATATTTAAGCATTGCCTTGATTACTTTACATTTCTAAGAGGTGCTAAATGTTTTAAATAAAGCCTGCCTAAACAGTCTTGTCTCATTCCGGTTTCCTCTCTCAGAGGAAGTGTCTTTCCATAACCCCAAACTACTGGCTTCTAATTTTAGGGATAACTAAGGTAGGATCAGGCTAGAAAATAAGCTCTTCTCTATTGCTTTGCCTTAGTCATTTTACTCTGAAGCCTATAATTAGCTCTATTTTCTCCACCTGTAATACATGTTTAGGTTGAAGAAATAGGGGATAATGTACAGGGTTAGAATTTAGGGAGCCCACTTGGTCCTACTTTTTTTTTTTTTTTTTTAAGATTTTATTTATTTGACAGAGAGAAATCACAAGTAGGCAGAGAGGCAGGCAGAGAGAGAGGAGGAAGCAGGCTCCTTGCTGAGCAGAGAGCCCGATGCGGGGCTCGATCCCAGGACCCCGGGATCATGACCTGAGCCGAAGGCAGAGGCTTTAACCCACTGAGCCACCCAGGCGCCCCCACTTGGTCCTACTTTTGGATACTTATGTGAATGACATTGTGGGGTTTGGGGGTGGGGGAGAAAAGGGATATTACACATCCATGTATTTCCTTTTATTTTTAGTGATATTAACTATTGACCCTGATCAGCTACAATTTGTCAGTCACTCTCAGGAGTGCTTTTACTTAGGAGTGTATTAATTTAATCCTCACACTGTGATAACCCTGTGGGGTGGGACTGTCACTGTCCCTCTTTTGTAGTTGAGGAAACTGGAAGGGTAAGTGAATTGTCCATGGTCATGGAGCAGGTGAAAGTTCGCACTAGACAGAGCCCACATTCTTTTCTACTTTGACCATCTGCAAGGAAAGATGGCAAAGTAAAAATCAAACAAACAAACAAACACACCGGGATGAGGAACAGAAAACTTGTCCCTCCGCATCTGAACACCCTAGGTCTGGCATGACAGGAGTTTTTCTCCATCATTTTCAAGCTATGACAAAGGTTCATTATCTGCAGTATTAACTTTAAAGAAAGAGGAAGTCACATAATTATAAGGTAGTACGTATTTAATGAACCCCACCCAGACGGCTTAGAATCACTTGTAACTGTCCCCGGAGCTGTTTTTGTAACAATATTTTAAACACCCAGTAAAGGAATCAATTGCTTTCTTTTTTCACTCTTAATGAAATTTCACCAGGTGAGGGGCCATTCAGGTCATAATGCTCATATGCAGCTTTATAACCCCCTCCTTGACTGGCCTTCCCTTTCTCTCCTTACTTAACTTTATAGAAAACTCTTGCTTTTCCCGCCTCTGTGTGTTTCTCCCTCTGCCTGGAATGCTCCTCATGGTATTTTTCTGGGGAATCCTCCATTTATTTTTTTTTTTTTTAGAGACACGGTTCAAGGATCACATCTTCCATAAAGGTTTTCCTTAGATTAACTCTCTGCCTCTGTTCGTAAACCAATCACTTCCTTCTGTGTGACACCAGCTTATATGCTTTTATTTTAGCTTTGCTAAAATATGATACTTTGATATGATACTATGATACCTTGCTACAGTGCTTGTCCATGGACTGAGATATGTTACTCTTTTTCATGAAGTAAGTACAAAAATGGAAGTGTTTAGAATTTTTATTTCATTTTTCTAGGTTCCTTTTTAAGTATCAGTCTGTGAAGGATCCAAAGAAACTGGCCCTTCACCATGATGATTTGAGAAGTACAAGTTGTCATTTTTTCTTACCTGTCCTCTCTGCTGGACTATAAGCACCTTGAGAACAAGCTTGAGCTTTGTATGGACAGTGTTTTTGTGTCAACAGTGATGAATTTCACATCCCAGAGAAACTGCAGCTCTCATAAGACGGTGTTTCACATCAGATACTTGTCCCTTTTTAGAGACTGAATTATATACTCTGTTTTGTGCCTCAGTTATTACACTTTGATGGTTCTGTCTTTTCCACCGGATTCTTAAGGATGATGAAGACTCGGTTGGCATCCCAAATGCCAACCATAATGCTTGGTACAAAATGAATGCTCGGTAATTGTTGTTGATTAAGTGAAGGTTGGTGGATGAATTCCAACTATTTATTTCTTGTTGGTGGTGACCTCACTAACTCACAGGCTCCATAGATTCCTTATGATTTAACCCTATATGTTAAAGAAATGTTTAAAACAGGTCCAGAAAAACTAATTTCTAATGTCTAATTATCTATAAAAATCTACAGCTTAATATTGTTAACTGTAAAAATTACTAGCCTAAATTTAGGTAGCACTGTTTTTTTTCATACGAACAAAGTGTTTGCATTCTTTTATTTATTACCTGTACTAACAAAATTCCTTTGTATCCTGTTGCCACTGTTCTCATGATCATAACCCTGTGGCATCAGTATTTCCCTCCTTCGAAGATTTGAACTTGGATCATTGTCCCTGAGCTGTTCCTCCTTTTCAAAAAATATAGTAGTTATAGGAAAACCCTGCAAGGATCTCTCTGTGAATCATTTACCATATATTTTATTTCTGGATGTGTTCCTTATCCTACAGGTTTACCTAATTAGGATTTTGGAAACCCTCTGAATGATCCACCTTGTAATTTACATTGGGATTCTAGATTTCAGTAAAGTAGCTCACCTTGCTTGGAGAGTGCGAAGATTGTTTTCAGATACTGCATTTAGCTTTCCCCATTTATTGAACAGTCAGTACTTAGATTTTGTTATAGTTTATTGAGCATTTTGAGTTCTTTTTCATCTCACATATTTGTAAGGAAGAGCCCTCAGGAAATAATTGAAGTATTTGAAGTGTGAATAATTCATGCGGAACCAAATAAAGGTATACTTACATTAACTTTAGTCAAAAAGGGACACAGAAACGATACATATGTTTTAAAATTAATCTTGTAATATTCCAAACCAAGTTTGGGGTGCCTGGGTGGCTCAGTGGATTAAAGCCTCTGCCTTTGGCTTGGCTCGGGTCATGATCCCAGAGTCCTGGGATCCAGCCCCACATAGGGCTCTCTGCTCAGCAGGGAGCCTGCTTCTTCCTCTCTCTTTCTCTGCCTGCCTCTCTGCCTACTTGTGATCTCTGTCTGTCAAATAAATAAATAAAATCTTTAAAAAAAAATATTCCAAGCCACGCTTGTTAAATAAGCAACATAATAAGAATCAGCAGGTCGAGTGTTTTCATTGTTGATGCTTAGTTTCTTGCAGGGCAAATCAGTATCTTTGAAAAAGAGGGGATAGGCAGGGTGGACTGTCCTATGAATAATTTACTTACAGGGAATCAGGAAACATAAAAGTATAAATGATATTTCTAATGGACTGCCAAGTGTTATAATTCAAATACAAGCATTTCCGGGGAACCAAAAGAACCAGGGATATTCTGTTTGGAATATTACAGGATAAAAAAATTATGAGCAGATTGCATTCATAGAGAAATAAATTCCGGGTGAGGACAAAACCGCTAATAAAGAGGAGATGAGAGAGAATAAAAGCAGCAGTCCCCATTTTGAAGATTTTTTGCCGGGGACACTGAGTGATCATAGCAACCGTCTCCAAGGAGACCTGTGGAAATGTGAAAAACGCTGAGGTCACACGGGCGCCCAGAGAAATTCCATATTGATTAACAATTTCTGGATGTATCTTTCTCGCTTCACCTTCAATGCCTCCAGCCTTTTAAACAGCATTTATTAGAAGGATAAAGGAAAACCAAATGTGATTTACCCAGAAGAGAAAAAGTAACTCTCAAAACAGAAAGTCTGCTCAAAACATTGTGAGCAGCCTTTCACTGAACTTCAAAAGCTATTCAGAAACTTGGATATGAATGAAGTGAGAAGTCCCAAGGATTAAATGGAAGCCTTGGTCATAGGTGGTAGTGATGGTTATTGTTTTACAGAAAAGGATGCAAGTTTAAATTCTGGGGCTGGAAGCAAAGCTCCCAGAAAGGGTTCTCATGTAAGTTCTTCATTACTAACCAGGCATTTCCCGCTGCTTCAGGGACCCCCTCCCTTTCTAATCCTTCCATCCCACTGGTTCTGCAAGGGCATTGTTTAGGCAGATGGTGAGAAATGATGTGTTGTTCATGGGGAGCTGTGGTTTCCTCAGTTCCTTCAGTGAGTTAACCTTATTGCGTGTCTGCAGCAGCCCCGCCCCCTCTTTCTCGGACACTGGGAAAGCAAATGTTGCCTGTGGTCTCAAGATGCTAAAAGGTTAAAGAGGAGAGCCCCCCTCCCCCAAATGAATCCAGTAATTGCATGGGATAGAAAACATGCACAGAATGTTTTATTTATTTTTTTAAAAGATTTTATTTATTTACTTGACAGAGATCACAAGTAGGCAGAGAGGCAGGCAGAGAGAGAGGGGGAAGCAGGCTCCCTGCTGAACAGAGAGCCCGATGCAGGACTCGATCCCAGGACCCTGAGATCATGACCTAAGCTGAAGGCAGAGGCTTTAACCCACTGAGCCACCCAGGCGCCCCCACAGAATGTTTTAAATGTAGAGAGACTAGAGGGAGATGATAGAGAGACATTGGAACCAGGAGGAAATTCCAAGAGGAAGTTTTCGCTGTGCGGAAAGGCCAGAAGGGGGGATAGGATGCCCTGAGGGATGTTAAGTGATGGGATATAAGGTAGGTCTGGGATTTGCAGGCAGACCAGTAAACTGGATGAGAAGTAGTCAGGGTGTGGGATGGGACAGAGATTAAGTAATTACTCCTCTGCACTCCTCCTCTTCATTCATTAATTCTAGAGAAATAGCATTTTGGATTGGAAAAGGGGGTATCCTACTTAATCAAATTCAAGAGGCCAGGCCACTGGGAGCTGTTGACTTTCTTACTAGTGGGGACCTTTGGGAACTTCTGCTCTGGTCTTAACCTTGTTCTGCAGGGCCACTGTGCATGTAGATATCATGTGCTCACTTTCCTGAGTCTCACAGGATTTAGTCAAATTACTAGCCTATCTACCCCATGGAGTGGTTATGCAGACGAAATGAGCAAATGTACGTAAAACACTCAGAATAAATACGGCCTAATAAATAGTGAGAACTGTATAAAGAGCCACTGTTGTGAGTCAATACTGTTATTAATCTGGGATTCTTCCAAATCACTGGAGCACCTGGATTGTCCTCTCTGTCCCTAGCCTGAACAGAGCTGGAGCAGGTCTTTCTGGACTGGGACCTCGCCACGAGGGTGGTCCCTCTGCAGGGAGGGATGCCCTGGGTCCTTGGCTATAGTTCAGGTAGAAAATGGGTTAATTCAGGGAAAGTTTCTTCTTTATGGTGAGTGTTCTGGGAACCCCGTGAGCCAGCAGCACTGCAGGATTTGAGCTTTTTGAGGCAGAGGGGTTGCTATAGCAGTTTTTAGAAGGGACCACATGGGTTTCACAGCAGTAAAGGCCCTGGTTTTTCACTATATAATAAGACATCATTTAGTGTGGGAAAGATGGATTTTGCTTTTTATGTGTGTGGTTTTTAAAAATTATTATTATTTTTCAACAGGGGGCAGAGGGAAAGGGACAAGAGGACTCCACACTGAACACAAGAACCCACAGCGGGCTCGATCTCACAACCCTAAGATCATGTGCTGAGCCAAAATGAGGAGTCAGACACTCAACCAGCTGAGCCACCCAGGCCCCCCTTGCTTTTGTTTTTTGGTTGTTTTAAAAGGAAGTATTACAGCTGGTAGTGCAAAACTACTCTCAAGAATTGCTACTTTTCGGGGCACCTGGGTGGCTCAGCGTGTTAAAGCCTCTGCCTTCGGCTCATGGGGCGCCTGGGTGGCCCAGTGGGTTAAAGCCTCTGCCTTCGGCTCAGGTCATGATCCCAGGGTCCTGGGATCGAGCCCCACATCGGACTCTCCGCTCATCAGGGATCCTGCTTGCCTTCCTCTCTCTCTCTGCCTGCCTCTCTGCCTACTTGTGATCTCTGTCTGTCAAATAAATAAATAAAATCTTAAAAAAAAAATAAAAAAAGAATTGCTACTTTCTTTTTGAGTATCATCTCCTTAGCAGAACCTGCTTAGGCCCAGAGTTTAAAACAGTTTACAATAAGCCTGCCTTTGGAGTTCTTGTACACATCGACTTCCCAAGCTAGTTGTGAAGAATTGTCAAGATGATGTGCCTAACCTAAGTTGTTTAGCTTAGAGAAAGCCCTCCAAAGATGGCAGGTGCTGTTTTTCCTCTTCTCCTCTGGCTGATCTCCTAAGTTGGTGGTTAGGGCCCATGCAAGATTAAATTGTTCTGTCCTCACTGGAATTTTGGTGGTTACAAGTTTTCCTTGCACATCTTTAGTTTGACCAACTACAGAAATAACTATATGATTCCAAATTGGTCCATGATTTAAAATTGGCTGTGGAGGAAATTGGTCATAGAAAAACTGCCTTAAGAATTCCAGTTGCGTACACCCACTGAGATGGACATCTTTTGGCAGGGGGGATTATGTTGTTATTGCATAATAATAATTTTGTGCCAGACAGAGTGCTAAATTCTTTTTCTTCCTTTCCTTTCCTTTCCCTCCCATCCTTCCTTCCTTTCTTCCTTCCACCCTTCCCTTCCTTTTCCTACTTTCCTTTCCTTCCCTCCCTCCTTCTCTCCCTCCCTCCCTCCCTTTCTTTCTTTCTTGCTCTCTCTTGTCTTTTCTTTCTGTTTCAAGTTTTTATTTAAATTCTAGGAATTCTAGGTAGGTATCATATAGTGAAATACTAGTTTCAAGATAGAATTTAGTGATTCATCACTTACATGTAACACCCAGTGCTCATCATCACAGGTGACCTCCTTAGGACCTGTCATGCATCTAGCCTGTCCCCCACCCACCTCCCATTCCAGTAACCTTTAGTTTGTTCTCTAGTTAAGTAAATCCTTTCTTTACTAATCTTAACCACCCCATTACCCTGTTTATAGATGAGGATACTCAAACACAATGACATTAAGTAATTCAGTTTAGGACTGACTAGAGTTTGGATTGAACCCAGAGGTGTGTGACCCCAGAGTCCCTGCATGAAATCTTTAGTGCCCTACTGCTTTGCTTGTGCCATCTCGGCCATTCGTTCATGCATTTATTAATTCATTCCATAAATATTGTGTATGTCAGGCACTCTTCTAGGCCTTGGGAGATACTGCAGTGGACAAGAATGGGAGTTAGGGAGTTTATGTTCTAGTGGGAGGAACTTAAACCAGAAAATGAATGTGTGTATTATTTATGTACATACACATACGTACCTTTAGCAGTAATGTGTTCTGTGAAGAAAAATGAAGTCCAGAGAAGGACAGTAGTTACTTTAATAGTTAGGGAAAAAGTAATTAAAAGTTACCTAACATAGTAACTTTCTCCTTCATCTTGTTTTAGCCGTTACTTTGTATTTTAATTTATATCACCTAAATTTAATATATACATGCTACCATGTTTGTAAGTTAGGAAGCATAACAGTATACCTGCAAACCTACCGCCTAATCTCAGAGCTAAGCATTACCAATTCTGTTTCAGCATCCTGTACTCAATCTTACCCCATTTACCTATCCTTTGAAGTAACCACTTCTTAAAAATTTTTGTTAAATTCTTCTCTTGCCTTTTATAAAAATAGTATTAATCACTTACAGTTATATCCATAGAACTATATTATTTCATTTTGCTTATTTATTCTGCCTTATAAAAATAGTATTGGGCACCTTGGTGGCTCAGTCAGTTAGGTGTCTGCCTTCAGCTCAGGTCATGATCCCAGGGTCCTGGGATTGAGTCCTGCATCGCATGGGGCTCCCTGCTCAGTGGGGAGTCTGCTTCTCCTTCTCCCTCTGCCCCTCCTCCCTGCTCTTGTGCTCACATTCTCTCTCTCTCTTGCACACACTCTCTCTCAAATAAATAAATAAAACCTTTTTAAAAAAAGAAACAGTATCATCCTTCCACATTGCTGCATGTGGCTGTAGTTCATTCATTTTTTTTTTCATTTTGATGAGATTTTTATTGTCCAGCTGCAACTGTTTTGGTGTGTTTTTTTGTTTGTTTGTTTTTTTCTTTTTTTTTTTAATTTTTATTTCTTTTCAGCGTAACAGAATTCATAGTTTTTGCACCACACCCAGTGCTCCATGCAATGCGTGCCCTCCATAATACCCACCACCTGGCTCCCCCAACCTCCCACCCCCCGCCCCTTCAAAACCCTCAGGTTATTTTTCAGAGTCCATAGTCTCTCATGGTTCATCTCTCCCTCCAATTTCCCTCAACTCCCTTCTCCTCTCCATCTCCCCATGTCCTCCGTGTTATTTGTTATGCTCCGTAAATAAGTGAAACCATATGATAATTGACTCTCTCTGCTTGACTTATTTCACTCAGCATAATCTCTTCCAGTCCCGTCCATGTTGCTACAAAAGTTGGGTATTCATCCTTTCTGATGGAGGCATAATACTCCATAGTGTAGTTCATTCATTTTAACAGCTGAGTTGTGGTCTGCAGGGTGAATGTGCAAAACCTATCGATTCCTGCCTTGTTGATGGATATTTGGATTATTTCCAGCCTTTGACCTTTGAATAGTGCTGCTAAAAACATTCTTTTGTGTGCCTCTTCATGCACATATATGGAAGTTTCTCCATGACATTCCTGAGAGTGGAATTGCTAGGTCATTGTTCAACCTCACGTGATAATACCAAATTGTTTTCTAAAGGGGTGGTACTGGTTTATATTCCCACCTAGAAGTAATTAAGAGTTCCAGTTGACCCACTGGGGATGAGGGGACATCTTCATTTTTGCCAGTCTAGTGGGAATGAGATAATGTTACATGTGGTCTTCATTGGCATTTCCCCAATAACTAATGAGATTGAGTCTCTGAGAAAATGATTTTTGAGGAAAAACCAGACTGGAATGAACGAGTAAGCCATGTAAGATCGTGGAAGTAGAACATTCCACGGCAGCATTTCAGAAGTAGAGACTATCAAGGAGCAGCAAGAGGTAGTTATGAAGAGAGAGAAATGAGCCAGGGAAGATGAGGTAGGGAAGGCAGGCAGGCACTAGGTCTCCCAGGGCCTGGGAGCCCATAGTCAACACTGTTTTAAGCTTTATTGTAAGAGTTTTGGGAAGAAATGGGAGGGCTCTTAGAGGGGGAGGAACGTGGTTTGATTGATGCTTTAAAAAGATCCTCTTGGGGTACTTGGGTGGCTCAGTCGGTTAAGCATCCAACTCCTGAGTTCAGCTCAGGTTGTGATCTCAGGGTTGTGAGATTGAGTCCCGTGATGGGCTCCATTCTCAGTGAGGAGTCTGCTGAGATTCTCTCCCTTTCCTTCTGCCCCTTCCTCTACTCGTGCTCTTGCTCTCTCTCTCAAAGAAATAAATAAAATCTTTAAAAATTAAAAAAAAAATTCTTTTAACTTACATGTGAATAAACTCTGAGAGATGATGAGAACGGGACCATAGGTGGGGGTTGGAGGCATGCAGAAGGTAAAGTAAGAGATGAATCTGGCTTCAACCAGAATGTTGGTGGAGAAGGTGGTGAGAAGTTAGATTCAGGACACATGCTGAAGGTGAGGCTGGTAAAACCTGTTGACGGTTTGGATGCAGGTGTGAGAAGAGAAGAACTAAGGATGATCTCTTGGTTTGAGAGTGAATAATAGAGAGTATAGGGTCATTAGCTGAAATGAGAAAGACGGTGGGAGAAGAACAACATTAAGGAGAAAATAAAAAGATTTTTTACTATGGAGAATATATATTATATATGGAGATACCTACTCAACAAGTCATCTATTGATGTCTTAGAAGTACTTCCAGTTAAACATGGGCAAAACTGAACAAGTGCTCTGTCATCCCACATCCTGGACCATTGCTGTCTCCATGTGTGGTAGCCCATCCATGTGGTTGGACAAGCCATAAATTCAGGAGTCCTTTCTGATACCTCTCTCTGGCTTATCACCGTTCCCACTCCACAGCATGCCAGTTTTACCTCTGAAATATTTCTGGAATCTATTCAGTTCTCCCCATCTCTGCTGCAGTAGCCTAGTCTCAGCCAACATCAGTTCTCACCCCAAGTGCTGCTCCATCCTCCTAACTGCATTTGTTCTGGTCCTTGAACTCGTTATCCACTCAGCAAGCAGCTCACTTGAAACTCCAAGTTCAAAACTTAAAAGTCCCCTTTAAAAAATTGCTTTTAGCATAAATGTCTAATATGACCAAAGTCCATGGGTGAGCAGACCTTGCTTATATCTCTAGTCTCACGTCTAGGTTCCCTCCTCCGGACATCTCTTAGTTTCTTGAAGTCACCTGTCCCTTTCCCTTCCTGGGCCTTTGCACAGACTGTTCCTAGAATACTACCTCTTGTCATCCTACATAATAACATCCTTCAGATTTAAGTTCAACTGTTACTTTCTTGAAAAAGCGATGTGCACTATTCTCTCTCCAATTCGCTCAAGTTTTCTTTTTCTTCTTCTTTTTTTTTTTTTTTTAAAGATTTATTTATTTATTTGACAGAGAGAGACACCGTGAGAGGGAACACAAGCAGGGGGAGTGGGAGAAGGAGAAGCAGGCTTCCCACCAAGGAGGGAGCCCGATGCGGGGCTCAATCCCAGTACCCTGGGATCGTGACCTGAACTGAAGGCAGATGCCTAATGACTGAGCCACAGGCGCCCACAGGTTTTCCATAACAAATATAATTCCAAGTTTTTCCTTCATAGTACTTACATAATACATATATTTGTATAGCTATTAATATTTCTCTTTCTCTAGCATGTAAATTATGTGAGGCCCATAAGACTCTATTTTGTATACCATTGTATTTTCAGGATCGAGTATGGTGTCTGGTACATAGACACCATTTAATCAACATTTGTTGAGTAAATCAGTAAAAGGGGAGGAGGAAGTCTTGTTCTATATCTAAGTCAATTTTTTAGGTCTTTCTAAGAGAAATATTTTATTGATTGTGATAGATTCTTTCAAACTTGATTGAAATATCCTAGTTCTATTTTAGACTTCCTTATCAGTCACAATTTTGCATATAGGGTTTACTGTAAATGAAATCAAGAATCAATTATTTCTAAGAAATTTTATTTCAAACTTAATCTTGTCTAAGAAATTTGTGGACATAAATTTGAACTCAATTGAGAATACTCTGTTCATCATTCCAAAGCAAATGCCCAGATGTAAAGGATGGTTGAAAATAATAAGCATTTCAATAGCATTTACAGGTTACAAACCATTTTTGCATTAGTGATAACCTGGAATGAGTGGAGTTTTTCTTTATGCAGCATGTAACTTCACCAATAAAATCTTTCAAATATTCTCCATTATCTACACAATTAAAGTTTTAGTTCTTTATCAAAATAGACCAGGCCTCCATGATTTGCCCCAGCCTACTTTTGTGGCATCAGCTCTTAACACTTCTCAAGTTATCCTTCACATTCCAGCAACACCAGCCCATTTGTAGTTGCCCCAAGTTAGATCCAGTGCCCCTCCTCTACACTCCTGTGATACTCTGGGCATGTGCTGCATGGTACACATCAGTTTACTTGTCTCTCTAAATGGACTGTCAGCTCTTTGAGGGAAGACACGATGTCATTTTTTAAGCTCAGCCCCAGTAGTACAGAGTCTGCTATAGAGTCAGAAAACTCAGTGAATGCTTCATGAGTAAATGAACGTTCAATCACAGGAGTAGGTCTGTTTGATTACTAAAAGGGGCATACACCTTAAGACTTACCACTTGATCAATACTTCACTGAAGACTTATTTGATAATCAAGAACTTCCTCTATAGGTCTGTATCTACTCCTAGCATTTATGTCATTGAGATTAACCTTTGCTCTGGGTTGTGGGACTCTAGAGAGTTCCTGTTTAGGAAGCAGATAAAACAGAAAACCCAGAAATAAACCCACAATGACATGGTCAGTTAATCTTCAACAAAGGAGAAATGAATATACAATGCGAAAAACAACAGTCTCTTCTAAGAAATGATGTTGAGAAAACTGGACAATCATGTGCAAAACCATGAAACTGGACCATTGTCTTTCACCATACACAAAAATAAACTCAAAGTGGATTAAAGACCTAAATGTGACACCTGAAACCATATAAATCTTTGAAGAGAGCACAGGCAGTACTTTCTCTGACATTGGCCATAGCAACATTTTTCTAGAGATGTCTCCTGAGGCAAGGGAAATAAAAGCAAAAATAAACTATTGGGACGACGTCAAAGTAAAATATTTCTGCACAGCAAAGGAAGCAGTCAACAAAACTAAAATGCAACCTACCGAATGGAGGAGATATTTGCAAATGACATATCTGATAAAAGGTTAGTATCCTAAATATATAAAGAATTGATATAGCTCAACACCTAAAAAAATCCAATTAAAAAATGGGTGGAAGACATGAATAGACATTTCTCCAAAGAATACATACAGATGGCCAACAGATACATGAAAAGATGCTCAACATCACTCATCATCAGGGAAATGCAAATCAAAATCACAATGAGATATCACCTCATAATTGTCAGATTGGCTAAAATAAAAAATACAAGAAACAATTGTTGGTGAGGATGTGGAAAAAAAAGAACCCTCTTGCCCTATTAAGAGGAATGCTAGTTGGTGCAGCCACTCTGGAAAGCAGTATGGAGGTTCGTCAAAAAATTAAAAGTAGAACTACCCTGTGATCCAGTAATTGCTCTAGTGGGTATTTAGCCCCAAGATACAAAAACACTGATTCAAAGGAATACATGTACCCCTATGTTTACAGCAGTATTATTTACGATAGCCTAACTATGGAAGCTGCCCAAGTCTCCATGGATAGATGAATGGATAGAGATGTGGAATATATATGGAATGGAATATATACAGCCATAAAAAGAATGAAATTATTCAGTCATAAAAAGAATGAAATTAGTCATAAAAAGAATGAAATTTTACCATTTGCGATGACATGGGTAAAGCTAGAGAGTATAGTGCTGAGTGAAATAAGTCAGAGAAAGATAAACTACCATATAGTCTCATCCATATGTGGAATTTAAGAAACAAAACAAAGGAGCAAAGGGAAAAAAGGGAGAGAGACAAACCAAGAAACAGACTCTTAACTATAGAGAACAAACTGATTGCTGGTACCAGTTGGGAGCTGGGTCGGGGGATGGGTGAAGTGTGGGATGAGGATTGGAGAGTACACTTATCATGATGGGAAAAAAAATGAAAACAAATCAACCAGGGTAACTCACAGTGTAACCATGTAATAGGAGAACATTTTATAGCATCTGCTGCAGGACATCTACACTGTTTTGACTACTATAATTCATGAAGATTCACCTAGTTAAGTGTGAAATCCTTATATTGGCCAATCCATAAATTAAAATGTTAATTCTATCCATCAGAGGTAACCCTGTTAATATGTAGTTCCCTACTCGTCTTTTATCTGGGCATATATAATTTTCCTAAAATGGGATCAAACTGTGCCACTTTTGGGGTAATCTACTTGTTTTCTCTTTATATATATTTACATATAGAGAGGTATACAGATATATATGTTTTTACACATATTTATATTGTATAGAGAGCTATATATTTATATATAGATACAGGTAATATCTATAGAGATAGATACATAGATACAGGTAATATTTGTATAGATATGTTATAGATACATAGATATATTTATATATACTTCTATCTATCTTATCTGTGTTACTACTATATTTTCTATACTTAATCATTTTATAAAGGCTTCTAAATATTTTGTTCATAGTTTTGTATTTTAACTTTGTACTTCTTCATGCAAGGGATGATTAGGATAAGGAAATAGTTCTCAATATTTTTCACCAGTCATACCAAAGAAATACTACATGATTTCATATAAAGAAGAGAAGAATTTGAGATTATAGCTTCTCGGGTACATAATTATGATGGTATTTAATAGCTAGCCTCATTCTGTCTCTCTAATCAAAATTATGTACCTCCAAATGCCCATTTTTAAATTCATTGCATAATATAATCAAGATAATTTCCTCCCTTATTAGACTAAGTAAGACACTTTGGTTAACAGTCTCCTTTGAGTTTCTTAGTTTTATATAAGAAGTATACAAGATAGCTGATAGAAGTTAATTTCAGGGAAAGTCACAAGAAAAGACTATAGTTTGTACCTTTGGCTCTGAAGGAACTAAACTGAATGGGTAACTTGAACACTCTAACCATATAAGACACACAATTTGATATGTGACCAAAAACTGTGAGTTCCTTTGTCTTCCCATTTTTGTTACCATGCTAATTTTACTTCAAGGTGCCTCAGTTTATTATAGTCTTCTGATTAAGCCTCAGAGAAAGTAGGTATCATCTTTCTTTTAAGTTGGGTTTCCGTAGTTGCGTTGGGTTCCTATAAGGTACTCCCCGCCCCAGTCTAGTGCTACATGTGATCAGGAGTTAAGTAGATCACAAATGAATTCTGTGTTAATTTTTCATGTGTTCCCTGATTAAATATTTTAGTAGATCTTCTAATTTAGGCACCACACAAACAGTATTCCAAAGAAGCATCAGGATTTTTAAAAATGCCAATAGCTGATTTATTTTAGGATTGCCCCCCCCCCCAAATTTTTGTAATTGTTATCATAGCTAAAGAGTATAGGACTGAGCAAAATCATACCTTAATGAACTTTGCTGCTTAGATGAGTCATGGCTTCCTTGACTGTATATTCTGGGCCCAGGCCACCTGTTGCTGAGCCCCGAGTAGGGAGCAGTTTGAGGAACTCACAGAGGGATCATCCCCTTGGGCGTTATTTGGTTGCTTTGCAGCTTGGTTCTTGAGAACCACTTTTTTGAGGCTGTGAAACTTGTAAAATGTGTGAATGCCTCTAAGAGACTTCCAACCTTCAGGCACTGCCTTTCTAGTGCTTGGCACATAGTACTAAGGCAATAAGTATTTGCCAAATGAATGACTGAAATGAGGAATTAATTATTTTTAAACTTTTGTTTAAAAAAATGAGATCACAGCTTGAGTCAAGCCATCCCATCTGGTTGAAGGCTATTTATAGCTCTTAAGTGGTATCATTGTGCCATCATACCAGAGGGGTGACTGTCACCATACTTGATGTTATCCTGTGTGTCCGTAATGCTTGAAAGAACAGATGATTTAAAGTAGGTGTGATTTGTTGCCTGGATCTTGATTTAGCAGCAGAAGCTCCTTCTGATTAAGTGGCCCGCCTTCTCCAGCCTAGACTCAAACAAAGATAAGCTGCTTTAGACGAGTATCAGACCAGCATTCATACATTCAGGGTGCATCTGTTGCTGACATCACTCTCTCTCTTCATTATGGACTCCTTGCTTCACATATCAACAACTTAGTCTCTCCTCAAGGCAGTTGAATGCTAGGCCTTCACATTTTTATTGCATGGTCATTTGGAAAATAAATGGAGGTACAGCATCTTAAGACTTTAAGTCTTAAGTTATATTGGAAGAAAAAAATTGCTGGTATTTGCACACATTAAAAAGCTTCATTGTTAAAATTATGCCAACTAAGATAAACCTGCAGTGTGGAAATTAAAAAAAAATTTATAAAGATTTTATTTATTTATTTGTCAGAGAGGGAGAGAGAGAGAGAGCGAGTACAGGCAGACAGAGTGGCAGGCAGAGGCAGAGGGAGAAGCAGGCTTCCTGCCGAGCAAGGAGCCCGATGTGGGACTCGATCCCAGGATACTGGGATCATGACCTGAGCCGAAGGCAGCTGCTTAACCAACTGAGCCACCCAGGCGTCCCTGGAAATTAAAATTTATAAGTGACCTCATCATATCATGTTCAGTAACCTAGAATTCAAACTTTCTGGGAAAAAGTGTTATAGCAAAGAAAAATTGAGGGAAGTGCTAACATTTACTGAGAATTTATGTTACCTAATTTTTATAGTCACCAACATGTTAGCATCAGAAATAGAAAATCCAAGGGTGCCTGGGTGGCACAGTTCCTTAAGTGGCCTACTCCCGTGATTTTGGCTCAAGTGGGTGATCTCAGGGTCCTGGGATTGAGCCCTGTGTCAGGCTCTGTGCTTAGCAGAGAGTCTGCTTGGAGATTCTCCCTCCCCCTGCTCTATTTCTTTCTGTCTGTCTGTCTCTCAAATAAGTAACTAAATAAATCTTGAAAAAAAAAAGGTAGAAAATTGAGCAAGGAAGAGAAGGGAATGCAGGGAAGTAAAGAGAGGGAAGAAAAGAGTAGTTTTTTGTATGAAATACTGGATGCATTAATAGAATGGTCCTGTGTGGCAAGTGGCAAATCAGTTTGAAACAAGTAGGACCACAGCTTGGTCAAAGTTTCAAAGGATTTCCATTACAATTCTTTCCTCCAAATTTAATATTATTTCACATGCTAAAAATTATTGGTAAGTCATATTTACAGTACTTTGATATTGTATCAGGGCACACGGTTTTCTCTCCTTCACATCAACTCTATAGCCTTTTTGGGTGGTCCAAAATTACTTTTCTAATTTAATATCTCAACCAATAAGTAAGTGGATTTTTCTAAATATAAATAATAATAATAACTACACGTTACTAAGCCAGAACCGTGTGTTAAGTACTTAGCTGTTTGATATCCTACAATCTGCACAACACCTATGGGGAGGATGTGAATGCAGTTATCATTCCAGTTTCACAAGTGAGGAAAATGAGGCTCAGAGAGGTTAAATTCCTTGGCCAAGGTCACCCAGGTCGTAAGTGGTCCAGCTGGGATTCAGACCAACTTTGTCCCCCTCCTGAATCTGAGCTCTGCCTTATTCCTGGGTAGGACTTGCATCTCTTTTTGTTTGCAAATCTAATGTTATTCTGGTTTTCATAGAATTTAAATATAAGACTTGCCGATAACATTGAAATTATTTCATTTGTTATATTGTTTATTATATATAGAGCCCAGACCTCTCTTCGAAAGTTTCATTGTGTTTGCCAAGCATCTCACCTGGATATTTTCGTAATACCTCATAGTCTTCATCTCTACACACTCCACTCTTCCTGCCCCCAAATATATTGTATAGTGATGGGGGGGGGGGTCAATGACTAAATATATGTACATGTTTCGTTTTTATGTTTCTGTTACTACTTTCTTCTGGAATTCTTGAATAGATTCTGCTCTTTTGGCTCAAGGGACTCTGAGTGGTTATCCATTCCAATTCTAGAGTTCTAGAACTTGCTTTCGGGAAGCAGTCTGTGCCCACCCCTGCAGCACTGCAAGACCCACAGGAACAGGATCATTGTACCCTGATGCCTGTGTGGTCCCTGACTGGCCCATATGATGGGCTTGGGAAAAATGTGTTGACTGCCTGTATTGCTACCCTTATACTGTTGCTGACCAGCAGGCAGCGTATTAGAGATCACATCCTCATATTTACAGGGGAAACTACAGATTCCCGGGTCTTACTCCACCCTCATGGCGACCTGGTCCTTTTGGCACAATGTTTATTTATGCCCTTCACACTTCCCATTTACTTTATACTCTATACTTTTTATTTTACTTTATTTATTTTATACTTTATACTCTACTTTACTTTATACTCTATTTACTTTATTTTATACTCTATTTACTTTATACTCTAAGTCTAGAATGTTACTTACTTTATACTCTAAGTCTAGAATGAGAGCCTTCCTGCTGTCACTATTCATTTCTATAAGTCTAAGACTCTACTGTCCAACAAAAGCCATATAAAGTATTATCTCCTTCATGAACTCATGCTCAGTCTCCTCAGACAGAGGTAATTGCTCTCATCTCGGTCTCCCAAACAGTGTAACATTGGGAACACCATAATCTGCCTTTTATTTCTTTACTCAGAGAACCGGGGGATGGGCACCCATGAGATCCGCTGGCTTAAACATGACTAACTTTCCTTACTGTTGCCTTATTATTGGGCTTTTCAGAGCCTGTGCATTTAATATGCTGAAATGCGTCATGAATCTTCAAGTGAGGGGTATATTTGTTGTTTTTTTTTTTTCCTTTGTTTGCCTAGCAACACCAGTGTTGTCAAGTGCCCACTCTTGGTGTGCTGCTATAGGACAAATACCTGTGGTGGGGGTACTTATGTTGCATTTTCCTTTTCTTTCCTTTTAAAAATTTTGTCAAATAGTGAATCCTTGTCACATTCTAAACTCCTTCTCCTTCCGGATGCTTTGCCCTATGAAGATAGCAACATGCTCTTCCCTAAAAGGCACTCTGGGATATGCCTTGCTGATGAGAGTGTAAAATGGCACATCCGCTTTGGAAAATAATTTGACCTTTTCTTATGAAGTGAAACGTATACCTGCCATATGATTCAGCATTTTCATTCCTCTGCGTTTAACCGCAAGAACACCTACATCCTCAAAAAGACTTGAATGAGAGTATTCCCAGCAGCCTTACTCATAACAACCCCCAATGGAAACAATGAATATAAGGTGTTCTTCAGTAATCACCGAATAAATAAATTTCGGTGTGTCCATACTACCATAGTCCGCAGAGAGAGAGAGAGAACTACTCATACACATAACAACATGGATGAATATCGAAACCACGAAAGTGTTTTAACTCTTGGGTTGGGTGGTCCTTACATGATGCCTACGTTGTCAAAAGTCATTGAAGTGAGTGCCTAAGGTCTGTGCATTTTATTGTGGATGAATTATCTCTGGGAGAAGGAGGCCAGCACAGCAGTTAAGAGCCTGGGACTTGGAGCCAGAGTGCCTGGATGCAAATCCTGGTTGTATCCCTCATTGTCCCTGGGACCTTTGGTAAATGGCTTATGTAAGTGGTTGCTTTAGTTTCTTCCCCAGTCAAATGGGACTGAAATCATTATCTACCTTATAAGGTTGTTGTGAGAATTAAATGAGTTAGATTGTTTGTTAGTGGTTTTTAAGTTCTTATTAAGTAGAATTTTAAAATAAAACACTCTGACCTTCATGACAGTACCCCCAGGTTCTCATCCCTGGCTGCAGGTGAGAATCACCTGGGGAACGTTCTAAAAATAACAATACCTCAGCTCCATTCCGAAGGATACGGATATAATTGGTCTGGGGTGAGGCTGGGGATTGCAGTTTTGGTTTTGTTGTTTTTTTTTTAAGCTCCCCAGGTGATTCTAATATGCAGCTAAAGTTGAAAATTACTAGGTGTTTGTTTTTTTTTTTTACTATATTTTGACCAGTAATGCTTTATGTTATTGAAATATTCCCAATTTCCAATAATTCTGGTGCTGTGGAACAGATTGGACTTTATTTTCTCCATTTCCAGTAGTACCAGAAGCCTTTCAAGAGAAAGCAAAAAAGATTGGCTTAATAATGGACTTCCATAAAAATTATTGGTGCTTACTACATTGGATTTACATGGAGAAATAACAGAAAATCCAAACATTTACAAGGGAGCCCTGAGACTTCTTCTTTTTATTCAGATCATTTTTTTTTTCTTTTCCAGGGTGAAATATTGCCTATCTAAAATGCTCCGAGGGTGGGGAGAAGCACTCCCTTAAGTTGAAATGATAAAGCATAGAAACTTTAAAACACCCAAGATGCAAATTGTGAGGCCTTTCTATTCAGAGCCCTCTAAATATTAGGTATCCCTGTCCTCTCTTTAGTTGTGAATGCAGACAGTGCTGGAAGAACAAGAGTTCCTGATTAATATGAGGAAATAGGTTACATTAACTTTTTAGTCTCTCAGAAGAAAGAAATCAAAGTACTTCAACTTTATGGGGAGTGACTGTGTGAATTGTTTGCAGTTGCATTAATGAGAAAGATGACTGTAGTCATTGAGATAAGAAGGTGTAAATTCACAAAGTGTCAAGAGTGTCACTAATGAAAAAGCTGCATATGGCACTAGAATAATAGACATTTTGAGTATTATAATTCTGTCTATACATTTGAAGATGAATATGGTCAGACAACTTTTTGCATAAATGCTTTCTGAGTTAAGGGTTTATAAAACTTTGTTTATATTTGTGTGCCTCTTACTGTTAATCAGCAGCTAATGACTGGTTTATGTTTCTAACTTAATCCCAATGTATTTGTATAGTTGGTGTGTCTTCACCCTCCTACCACCATTTGTTTTTAAGTGAGAAATAACTGAGTCATGTAAAGGAAATCTTATATAATTATTGCAGTGTGTTTCTTCATGAATAATGAAGTAATGTTGGTAGTTTTATTTTTGTAGATTTTGGCCAATGATTCACATTTGTACTGTGTCTGGGTTGACTAAAAAAATCCACCATTAATGGGCAAGAGATAATAGAGTGTAGTAGAATAATATACTTCAAATGAGACCAGTGGCCCTTCCTTGCTTTTCTCATCTCATAACCACTCTGGGCATTGGTTTCTACATATCTAAAATGGTTTTCTTTCTTTTTTTTTTTTTAAAGATTTTATTTGTTTATTTGAGAGAGAGAGAGCACAAGCAGAGAGGAGGGGCAGAGGCAGAGGGAGAAGCAGACTACCCGGTGAGCAGGGAGCTCACTGCAGGGCTCAATCCCAGGACTCTGGGATCATGAAAGCAGATGCCTAAGTGACTAAGTCACACAGGTGCCCCTAATATGGTTGTTTTTTTAATTTATTTATTTGTCAGAGAGAGAGGGGGAAAGAGAGCGAGAGCGAGCACAGGCAGAGTGGCAGGCAGAGGCAGAGGGAGAAGCAGGCTCCCTACCGAGCAAGGAGCCCGATGTGGGACTCGATCCCAGGACGCTGGGATCATAACCTGAGCCGAAGGCAGCCGCTTAACCAACTGAGCCACCCAGGCGTCCCCCTAATATGGTTTTAATTTGAACGAAGGAAGGTGATGGCCAAAATACCATTTAATTTGAACGAAGGAAGGTGATGGCCAGATCAATTGGTGAAACCAGTCACTTTTTTTTTCTCTTTAATTTCTTGTTGACACTCCTCTTGTTTAAGTATCATCAAAATGAATAATTTATGCGTTGGATGTTATTGTTCCTACCATACCCAAGACATGATGCCAGGTACTACGGGTCTTACCAAGATGAATAAGGCAGAAATGCTATGAGTGTTCAGGAATTGGATATCATATTTTATTGAGGAAGGCTCAAGATCGAGGAATGTTTTACAAAGTAGAAGATATTTGATTGATACCTTAAAATAAGATAGATAACATTTTTACATATTCAATGGAAAGTACATTCTAGGAGGAAGGAAGAGCATAAGCAAATGAATAAGAGCTGGAAAGCCAGGCCCAGATCATGAGGTCTAGGTTAGGGTTTAGAGTATACATAGAACCATGTATGGTTAGGTCTAAAAATTAGAGAAGGCCAGACTATTGAATACCTTGAATGTTGTCAGTCCAGAGAGTTTGGATAAATGTCTACGTGTCCTTGGGAGATTTAACTGAAGACACTGGGACAGGGGCTAAAGAGATTTTAAGAAAAATTCTTAGGTGTTGTGAGTTTGAAAATAGTTGACTATGTCAAATCGGATATATGATTTATTCTTACCATTATAGTTTTGAGATTTGCCTTTAGAATCTCTGTACTTATTTTAGATTTGCAAAAAGCTCATGCAAAGGATAACATATGCAGATGACTATTTTCCAGCAGACCTTAAACATATGGAAATTAAATTTCAGTCTTTTGCTAGTGCGATTGGTGGTCATACCAGGAAATATTTATCATGATTTATTTCAATAAAAAATAAAATTCTTTCAGTGAGTCTTTTGGATTGTGTTCCAAAGTCCTTGAAATATACTTCTAGGGACCTAATACACTAATGAATTTTTGTCGTGTCCTAGTTAGCAGAAGACCCAAGTAACTTGATTTTATCATTGGTGTGTAAGATTACACTTGCACTGTGCGTTCTTGGGTGTACAAGGGAGAACGGCCTGCAATCTTTGCTCCTCTTCTCTTCCCTGCATTCTTTTGCATTTTCTCCTCCATTCTGATCTGAGCCTGGCTGAAGTAGATAATCACCTCGCAGCCAACCATGTGCCTGAGTTAACTGCCAGAAAGCATACTTACTTGCAGACAGCAGTTTGCTTTTCTTGGGAGACTGTGTTTTGGAAGAAGGTTTCATTCAGT
The DNA here is from genome assembly GCA_004024625.1 of Mellivora capensis. NCBI lineage: Eukaryota > Metazoa > Chordata > Mammalia > Carnivora > Mustelidae > Mellivora > Mellivora capensis. The sequence goes on from PISX010000886.1 coordinate 56,933, forward strand.
GACACCAAAAGAATGCACAAGTAGAGGGGTAATGCAGGTACAGACCTAGGTTATAAATGTTAGAGAAGGGAAGGGGATGGGGAAAAGGAAACTATTTTCCATTCAGTAAATTGGGATATAGTAATGTCTATATGAACTTGATCCCTAACTAGGATTAGAACTTGCAAAAACAAAAACCTAGTTAACTCATGCTGAGAATAACCTATCTATTCAGTACTCTTTAAGAGATGTAGAAAAGGGGCACCTCTGGCCCAGTGGGTGAAGCATGCAATTCATGATCTTGGGGTCGTGAGTTCAGGCCCCACATTGGGTATAGAGCTGACTTAAAAAAAAAAAAAAAGACATAGAAAAGAAGACAACATTCTGCTGCACTTAGGGGTGAAAAGGCTCTCTGAAAAAAGCCATCGTTTTCTTTCATGCCTTATTGAAAAGGATGCACAAGTACACGAACAGTAAACTATTTAGAACAAAAAGCTTGAATAGTTAGAGCTAGACTCTAATGTGGAGAAACTCATGGAGCTTATAAAGCTTGAATAAGTAGCCCCAGGTTTAATGAGGCAGTCTTGCAACTTTAAGTGAACTAGTGGTAATTTATAGACTTTCTTAGTGTTCTGTAGGATAAAATGGAAATGAATGGTGGTATAGCAATGTTAACAAAAGGACAAGCTATCTACTGTAGATGCAAGTAATTCTGGCAAATATGTGGGAATGCACCCAAGGGAAAAACCCTCATGGCCCCTTGAAATAACCTTTACGCAAAAGCAAAGCTTAAGGTGGAGAAGTTGTGTCCAAAGCCCTTAGAAATATTGTCTTTCTGCCCTATGATAGAACCCTCATAAGGGTAGAAGTTTTAACCTGAGAAACGGGGAAGAGGCTCTTTCTGCTTGCATCAGTTAATTATTACCCACACGGAAACCATGAACTTGACATGGCATAGAACTCTTGAGAGCTCAGCCATTATGCTTCTTCAGGGGTCCCCTGTCCATGACCTGGGGGTCAGTAAACACAGGTCTTGTGTTTACTTTACTTGTGTTTACAGTAGAGCTTGACAGAGCTCTACTCCCATATTGCCAGCTGCTTTTGAGTCCATTCCATGGAGTTGGCCTCCCAGGGGACGTTTCACCTGCCAGAATTGGCTTCCCCATCTCTATTCCCGCCTCTTATTCCACCCATCCTAAGAGACCCTGAAGCTACCCCACCACTTTCATTAAGTCCTTGGAATATGCGCTAGCCCACTGGAATCCTTCCTACATCTGAACCCATGGAACTCTTTACTCTTCCATTTTTTGCTTTGTTCATTACCCGCCTTGCAAAAATTCTTACATTTTGTCTATTCCTATACACTATTATTTCAAGCTTATGTTGCCCTTTAGGGCTCTGTAATCTGTGATTCTTCCAGGATCTGAGCATAGGCCCCGCCATGTGCTTAGTATATAGGCTGACAGATTGCTTGGATGCCTTGAAGATACTGACTGCAATAAGTTAATAACACACAAGGGTGAACAGAGTTTGAGGGGTCATCTCAGCCACAGCATGTCCCTTTCCTCGTGGACTTTCTTGATGTTCTCTGCGTTTTCGTGCATGTCTTGAGGAGGTCCTCCCACATCCCCAGTACTGGTAACATACCACATCACCTCCCCTTTTTCCCATTAAGTGTTTTAATCTGAATTCCTTTTGTTTCATTGCACACTTGTTTGTTCTTATTTAATGCACAAAGACGGAGAAGAGAAAGGCAAAAAGAAGATGAGGAGAGCAGATGCTTTGTCACTGGGGGCTGTTCCTGGACAGAGTCTTCAGGTCCCTAGAAGCCCTTTCAGCAGGGTCTTTGGGTCCTTGCCTCTCCTCTGAACACCAGGAAAGCTGAGTATGCCTTTGTTCTTACGTACCACTCAATCACCAGCAGTTTGCACACAGCCTGCCACATGGTACATATTCAGTAAATAATACTTCTTAAATAAAAACAAGCCTGGAAGGATTTGAGCAATGGAAGGTTTATCATTTGGATTTCATGCCACATAGAATTGTGCCTTAATTTAAGAAAATCCTATTGGTAAAATCAGAGACCAAAAACCAGAGAAATTATTAGTTTATTTTTTATAATATTGATGCCACATTTCCTTCAAATAGCTTCTTCAGTTCTTTGAAAATGTGACTTAAGTATATAGAAACTTGCTTTACACAAAAGTATTGGAGATCTTACCTTTTATAAAGGGAATTATTTGAGAACCATGCTTTTTTTTGGTAATTTTATTATTATTTTTTTTACTGTTCCAAGATTCATTGTTATATGCACCACACCTAGTGCTCCATGCAATATGTGCCCTCCTTAATACCCACCACCAGGCTCACTCAACCCCCACTCCTCTCCCCTCCAAAACCCTCAGTTTGTTTCTTGGAGTCCACAGTCTCTCATGCTTCATATCCCCCTCTGATTTCCCCCAACTCCCTTCTCCCCTCCAACTCCCCATGTCCTCCATGCTATTCATTATGCTCCACAAGTAAGTGAAACCATATGATAATTGACTCTCTCTGCTTTCTTCTTTTATCCATTTTGAGCTTATCTTTGTGTATGGTGTGAGAGAATGGTCAAGTTTCGTTCTTCTGCATGTGGCTGTCCAATTTTCCCAGCACCATTTATTGAAGAGACTGTCTTTTTTCCACTGTGTATTTTTTCCTGCTTTGTTGAAGATTATTTGACCATAGAGTTGCAGGTCCATATCTGGGCTTTCTACTCTGTTCCACTGGTCTATGTTTCTGTTTTTGTGCCATGTGCACAAAACATGGTACATGTGCAAAGTACCATGCTGTCTTGGTGATCACAGCTCTGTAGTAAAGCTTGAAATCGGGCAATGTGATGCCTTTAGTTTTGTTTTCCTTTTTCAACATTTCCTTAGCAATGCAGGGTCTCCTCTGGTTCCATACAAATTTTACGATTGTTTGTTCCAGCTCTTTGAAAAATGCTGGTGGAATTTTGATTCGGATGGTATTGAAAATATAGATTGCTCTAGGCAGTATAGACATTTTAACAATGTTTATTCATCCATGAGCATGGAATGCTCTTCCATCTTTTTGTGTCTTCTTCAGTTTCTTCTTTCAGTTTCTTTCGTGAGTGTTCTGCAGTTCCTCGAGTACAGATCCTTTACCTCTTTGGTTAGGGTATTCCTAGGTATCTTATGGTTCTTAGTAAATGGAATCAATTCTCTAATTTCACTTTCTATATTTTCATTGTTAGTGTATAAGAAAGCAACTGATTTCTGTACATTGATTTTGTATCCTGCCACATTACTGAATTGCTGTATGAGTTCTAGTAGTTTGGGGGTAGAGTCTTTTGGGTTTTCCATATAAAGTATCATGTCATCTGTGAAGAGAGGGAGTTTGACTTCTTCTTTGCCAATTTGAATACCTTTTATTTCTTTTTGTTGTCTGATTGCTGTTGCTAGGACTTCCAGTACTAAGTTGAACAACGTGGCAAGAGTGGACATCTTTGTCATGTTCCTGATCTCAAAGGGAAGGCTGTCAGCTTTTCCCCATTGAGAATGATATTCGCTGTGGGTTTTTCATAGATTTTATGAAGTTGAGGAATGTTCCCTCTATCCCTATACTTTGAAGCAATTTAATCAGGAACGGATGCTGTATCTTGGCAGATCCTTTTTCTACATCAATTGAGAGGACCATGTGGTTCTTCTCTCTTCTCTTATTGATTTGTTCTATCACACTGACTGATTGGTGAATATTGAACCACCCTTGCATCCCAGGGATAAATCCCACCTGGTCACGGTGAATAATCTTTTTAATGTACTGTTGGATCCTATTAGCTAGGATCTTGTTGAGAATCTTGGTATCTGGGCACCTGGGTGGTTCAGTTGGTTAAGTGACTGCCTTCGGCTCAGGTCATGATCCTGAAGTCCTGGGATCAAGTCCTGCATCGGGCTCCCAGCTCCATGGGGAGTCTGCTTCTCCTTCTGACCTTCTCCTCTCTCATGCTCTTTCTCTCTCTCTCAATTAAATAAATAAAATATTTTTTTAAAAAAGTATCTTGGCATCCATATTCATCAGGGATATTGGTCTGAAATTCTCCTTTTTGATGGGGTCTTTGCCTGGTTTGGGGAATCAGGATAATGCTGGCTTTATAGAAAGAGTCTGGAAGTTTTCCTTCTGTTTCTATTTTTTCAAACAGCTTCAGGAGAATAGATATTATTTCTGCTTTGAATGTTTGGTAGAATTCTCCAAGGAATCCGTCAGGTCCCGGGCTTTTGTTTTTTGGGAGGTTTTTGATCACTGCTTCAATCTTGAAGAACCATGCTTTCTAAATTCATATTTATCCTACCTAGTTTGATGTCATATTTTTAATGGAAGACTAGCTTAATTGTAAGTATAAAGGAAATTGCTAAACATCAGAGGAATTACACAATATTTCTTGTCTGAAAACAACACTTACAGAAAGCGGTATATCTTATTGCCAGGAAGTTTAATAAGCTTTCTGAAAAGTCTTGGTGAGAAAGAACATTTGAGAAATTAGTGGACATATTTTGGAATGTTGTTTTATTATATCTTCTTTATTAATCCCCCAAAGAAAAAGAACAGCTTATTTAAAACTTTCTTTGTGTGACTACAGAGTTTGAATCAGCGTGCAGTTTGTTTTTTTTTTTTTTTAAGATCCTTTAGCTATATGGAGGGTAGAAAGACACACAGGGAATCCCAGCCCTCAGTAGTTTGAATTTTTGTTGGGAAATCCAGAAACATTTATACCAAACAAAGACATTACTCTCCTACATGAATAAATAGGAAAAAAGAAAAAAGGTAGAAGATAGTATTCTGAAATATTAATAATGGTTATCTCTCATGATGAGACTAGGAGTGATTTTTATTTGTACACTTCTGAATTTTCTTCCATGAACATATATTACTGGTATATGAATTTTCTTCCATGAACGTTTATTACTAGTATAATTTAAAAAGTTTATCTTTAACTGCTTAACACTATGCAGCAAGTATGCCACATGAGAGGTTGGAATAGAAAGGGCTAGAATAATCCAGAGGAACTCAGCTGGGCTTGTGTTGTGAGGATACACAGAAGAACTGGGGCCTGTGATGGGCCTTAAAGAATAGGCAGTACCATAGTATCCATGGTATCTTGAACTTATGTTACTTCTGTATCAGACTGATTGCCTCCTCAGTAAACATTCTCTGTTTCTTTGTTGAAAGAGTCTCAGTTTTGTTTCTAGTTGTTAGGCCATGATCCTATAGTGGTTAGTACTCTGCCTTGTGTTTCCAGTTGTTAAGGGATTGTTTGGTTTAAGGTCGGACATGTGACCCAGTCTTGCCCAAGGAGATGGTGAAGGGAAGTGTGCTCAGGTGCTTTTGGGAATGTTTCTTTGGACACTGAAAGAGTTGATCCTTTATTATCTGTGGACTTTATCTGGTCTGGTATGACACCTGGAGCTCCTCCCTAAGAGGAACCTCTTCTGCAGCCATAAGAAGAACCAGATGAAGGACAGTAGAATATAGACGGCAAAGGAACCAAGGTCAGGGACACCATTACTTAACCACTATGCCTTGGGCAAACTGGTTTCGTTTTCTCTACTTATAGGCTTATAATTTAACTAATTTCCTTATCGCTTAAAGCCATTTGGATTGGGCTGAAAGCATTCTCACTGATACAATAATTCTGCAATGTGCTAACCTGTTCATAACCAATATTGACTTTAATTTGAACAACAGCTCAGTGAGATGGCTAAGCAATGCATTAGTCAGGGTTCCCAAGAGAAACAAAACTCACAGGGTGGATGTGTGAGGTGTGTGTGTGTGTGTGTGTATGCACGTGTGCATGTGTGCACATGCGTGCATGTACATAGAGAGAGAGAGAGAGATAGATTGATTGATTGATTGATTTTAAGGAACTGGCTCCTGGGATTGTAGAGGCCAAGTGAGTTAGAGATCTGATGGCAAGGGCTGGCTGGTACAGCAAATAGTTGCAGGTTGTGTCCAAAGGCGGTCAGTAATGGCAGAATTCCTTCTTGCTGGGGGTGGGGGAGGGGGGCAAGGTATCAGCCTTTGTTCTTTTAGGGCCTTCAAGTGATTGGATGAGGCCCACCCACACTATGCATTACTCAGAATCTGCTGATAAAACTGCTAATCTCATCCAGAACACACCTTCACAAAAACATCCAGAATAATATTTGACCATGGCCCAGCCAAACGGACGCATAAAACTGACCAGGATTACTCCCACATATGGATGATGAACCTGAAATTAAGAGGCTACAACTTGCCTGAAGGTTCGAATCCAAGTTTACTGATTTTAAATCTTCCCGTGAATAAAGAGACGCAGTGGTTATGCTCTACCAGTTCTGGATTGAATGCCTGCTCTACGCCAGGCAGCGTTCTGGAGGCCCAGGATCCAAAATGGAGGAAGGGGAGGAAAAGATAACCAGGAAAGAGTGAGAATGTGCTCAGTATTTGGCTGATGGAGTCTTGTATGAGCACTTGGGTGGAGATTGCCTGTTGGTAGTTGGCGATTGCCAGATCAGGAAGTTAGGTTAGGACTAGATGGTGGGAACCTAAGAATTCAACACCAAAGACTTCATTCTTTTCTAAAATCTATTTCTGCTTTATTTATATGGAAAAATGCATAAAAAGCATATACATCAAATGACAATTGATCTTTTTTGTTTTAGAGAAAAGCACTTCTGTGATTGGATGCAATGGACAAGAAAGATTTTAGCTTTATCCATGTGATGTGCTTTTTTTAAACAACTCTAAGATGTTTATGTTAATTATTAATTACCATGATAATTCGATTGGAATAAAATTCTAGTTGATCATTCTTTATATAGCAGGAAAAGCTGCGATGTCGATGACAGGGTCCCAGAATCATACAGAACAAAAAAAAGAAGAAAAAATTTAAAAGCCCTTTCATCTTGGTGACAATTTCTAAATTGTTACATACAATTGTATGTATAATCTACCATAAAACTTGAAATAAAGGAGATCCAAAAACCATCAAGAACATTTCATTTTAGATGTGGATAATTTAGCATTATCCATACCTCAAAAGAAATTTATTATTATTTTATGCATTACTTAGTTCAAATCAAACTTGTCTGTGACATCTGGGCCCCATATGGTCGAATAATTAAAGCAGAGATGCTGAATTTGGATAATCTGATATTCTCTTCAAAGGCTGATCTCCCTTAGGACTAAGACAGGAAAATCCTGACATTTTGATTTCTATGTGTACAGGGATCTTTAGCATAAGAACAATATACAGCCTTTTGTAGCTTCTTAATGAGACGTGTAGTGCGTTATATTGACAACAGGAGCTTGCCTTAAACTGTTCTCCCTCCCTAATAAGTAATAAAATGAGTGCACTGTTTCTCTTTATTCTGTTCACCCATGTCTGCAGCCTCTGTTTTTCCCAGGGTTAAGTCCCCCCTGCACACAGTGTGTGGGAACAGCACACTGATTCCAGAAGCACCCCTTGGTACGGTTAGCCTGGAGTCTCCCGTGATCTCCCCACACAGCCGTGGTGGCCCTAGATTACCAGGTCGGCCAAAAAATAAGTTGAGTATTTTGCACATTAGCACACCACACATGTGGACCAAGTGACGTCTAATAGTCTCCAGAAAGGGATGCTGAATACTTTGCATGGAGACGAGTGCCCCAGGAGGATGGAGAGCAAGCACCCTTCCCGAGAACGCCTCCATAAAGGAACCAGGACAGCGGAGAGATGCAGGGGAGATGGGAGGTGGGAGTCACAGGGCCTCGTGAAGACCTGTAGTTTGACAAGTGTCTGCATGCCTAAGCTGGCTTGGTGCCTTCCCTGTTTCTAAATTTAAATGCTTACAGTTTAGTCAGTTCATATTTCACTTCTCTCTGAGCCACATAAATTATGTAGGGACCTTTAAGAGCACTTGCAGAGGGGAAGAGCAGGTGCTACCCTAGTTCGAGATGGGTACTTCCAAGCTTGAAAATGTGTCTGATGTGCTCACCTGTCACCTGTTACTGATGAGCTAGAATGCGTTCTTTCTGTCTGCTTGCTTGTGTCCTGAAGCTTGAGGAAAAACCTTACCCCATTCTTATGGGAAGTAGAGTAGAAAAGAATACTTGATTGCTTTTTCTGTTCCTCTTTTTTTTTTTTTTTTAAATTCCTTCCTATGTATAAAAATGAAGCCTTGGGCAGTTGAACAGCTGGAAGTTGCTGTAAGTTTTGATGTTATTTGTAAAGGGATGGAAATAGAAACAAAATTTTCACCACACTCTTCTGTGAAATTCCTGTAGAAATGTCTTCATTTTTTTTTTTTTTTGGTCTGAAATGTCTTTAGTTTGAATGAAAAGGTGCCTTAAAGGCTTAAGGTTTGCAAACGCACTTCTCAATTTAATCTGAGCAAAAGATCATATTTTTGATATATGAAGGTCTGAATTGAGTTTTTAATTTGTATACCAACAGTGCTTGCTCAGGAGGAAGTTTATTCTACAGGAAGGACTATGAATGCCAATCTCCAGACTGGTCTTGGGCTCTTGCTGTGACCATGTCAAGGAGAGCGGTAACACTTGGCCTCTGCTCAGGGAAGCACACAGCGTTCCAGGGAAGGGCAGATGTTATAGAAGGTATCTGTCATATCGTTTTTGTTGTTCCAGAAGAGGTTTCAGGGAGTTTTCAAGGATCCGTAAAATACAAGAGAACAAATATATTAAATGGAAGACCTGGAAGAAAGGAAGAAAGAAGGCAGAAGAGGGAGGTAGAGATGAGTCAAGAAGTGTGCTCCCACCCTGCCTGGGATGCTCGGTTAACTGGCTGGCCTCGGGCTTCCCAGGAAGGTTCGGATCCTCCTCTGGAGAGGGAAGCCTGCTCTGTGAAACACCTCACAGCAACCATGAAGTGAAAAACATCTTTTTTCTCAGGAGAAGTGTAATTATTCCTTGTGTTAAGATAGCCATTTTCTCCCAAAGGTGTTCATAGTTAGAGAAGCTGTAATTAGGGTAACCACCTACATTGTGGCCCTGGGAAGGTAGCTTCGTGGCTCCAAACTTTTACTTCCTTTCTATAAAATGAAGAGATGGAACTAAAAGACCTGGGAAGTCCCTGCAACTCTTGAATCCAGTGATGTGCTCTCTTCGGGCCAAATCCATTTTTCTTCCAGAAAGCGAAACAAACGTTCTTTTTTCTGTCTCCTATTTCTTCTTACTGAACTTAGACACTCTCCTTCCACCCTCCTCTCCCACCGCCCTTTTGCTGTCGCCCACCAGGACAGCCTATCAAATGTCTTTCTCAGATGGCTGCTTATCTATTTTCCTACTTAAAAAAAAAAAAAAAAGGTGCTGAGCAGAAGAGCCGTGACCCTGGAGTGCTGAGCGTCCGGGGAGGAAGGGGGGTGCAGTATGTCACCGGGGTGGGGAAGCACTGTCTGGAGTGGAGGTCCGCCAGGAAACAGGAAGCAGTTTTCATACTTCCTTCACTTGCAGGGCGCTTGAGTATTCTGCGTGGAGGCTTGGCTTTTTGTGCATAATAGAGGCCACTAGGAGCACTGTCTCTGGGAGTGCCACTGAATGGCTAATTGTTCCTAATTGTATTCTTCTGTGTACAGCCGACCACTAACTACAGCATCAGCTTAAAAACAGTGTTTAGGGAAATTGTTTGTGCCTCCGTTTGGGTCTAACATTCCAGTGTTTTCATGGCTGGAGGCAGCATGCTGCGGAGTGTCACCGTGAAGGCTCACAAGGGCACCTGCTTTAGTCTGCAGGTGGCACGGCCGCTGTGAATTACGCACCGTTGACATAACGGAGAATGGAGGCTACCCTAAGGGAGCGCTAGACCCACAGTCATCGCGACAGTTGTGCCTGACCTCCCCGAGACTTGAGAAGAGGCAGTGTTCCTCGAGATGGGGGATGTGATTATTTTCTTCCTCGGGTTCCCTAGAGACTGTTGAGCTTAATGGCTTCTGAATGGCAGTGATGCTTTCCTATCATTGAGTGTTGCTGGTCTAGGAAAGATAAGTTTATTGTGGTAAGTAAGACATTTGAGGCAGAGTTAGTGCCTGATAAATAGATCTTGAATTACAAGACTTCCTTTCCTTCAAATGTCTCTTCTACTTTTTACACTTTTGCAGTTTGGTACCACCGCTGAGATTAACTAGAACCCCTTATCCTTCTGTTTGAATGAAAAACAGAATGGCTGTCACCATGCCAAAAGGTGCAGTAATTACTTTTTTTAAACTGGAGACCTGGGTGTTAGGGCTTTCATGGTTTAAAAAAATGCTAGCTGGGTCCATTGGATTTGGCTGTCAGCTCAACCAGTGACTTATCTTGAGAATGTCTGTGCTTATCTGCAGTTAATACGATAAGCTACATACATAAAAGATGAAGCTCATGGTGTTCTCTAAAATCATAATTGGGATTTTATCTTGGAATTTTACCCAGAGTTCATCAAATCTGGCCTTTAACGATAAAATGTATGAACATTCTTTGCTAAATCTTCAGTGCTGTCCGGTGTTTTCAGAGAGAAGGATTTACAGGCCCTTTTCTCAATACACCAACAAAAGGTAAAAGAATTCACTCTGTTGAGTGGAAAGCCCTTTCTAGCATATTAGCCTTTTTCTTGCCTAATATCTTTTAATTTTGCTGAAAATAATTTAATGCTTTTCTCTAGTGTAGTGATGCCAGCAAGCCTGGGTTCCAATGAATGGAATGACCCCACTTGGCTGTGACCGCTGAGCTTTTCTGTTTGCTTTTCTTAGGAAATGTATTAGGGTGTTATCTTTCCTAGTTGGCACTTCTTTACTCTTTCCACATTTAACCTACTGCCTCCATTATGGGTTTGTAAATCAGAGCTCTGAGTGTATTAGAATTCCCTATAAAATAAGAGTAAGTGCATGTTAATAGTAACCTGAGGGGAACTCCTCTAAATGAAGAACCTGAAATCCTCTACGTTTATAACCATGCCATCAATTCTGCAATTCTCTCCCCCTCTCAACTTCCTTCACTTGCACTCAAGTAAGAAAAAATTAAAGGTAGTCTCATTGAAAAGGTTCTCTATGGACATCAAATCGATGACGCAATAATTCTAGCAGTTCTTGAGACTGTCATTTACACTATAAGGGAGGTACCCTTTTTTTTTTTAAGAATTTATTTATTTATTTGACAGACAGATCACAAGTAGGTGGAGAGGCAGGTAGAGAGAGAGAGAGGAGGAAGCAGGCTCCCCACTGAGCAGAGAGCCCGATGTGGGGCTCGATCCCAGGATCCTGGGATCATGACCAGAGCCAAAGGCAGAGGCTTAACCCACTGATCCACCCAGGCGCCCCCACCTTTTTTTTTTTTAATTAGAGAGAGTGAACACGCATACGTGAGTGTGTGTGAGCAGAGTTTGGAGGATATGGAGGGACAGAGAGAAAGAGAGAATCACAAGCAGTACAGAGCCTGATGTGGGACTTGATCTTACAGCCCTGAGATCATGACCTGAGCTGAAATCAAGAGTCGGGCCTTTAACCGACTGAGCCACCCGGGCCTCCCAGGAAACTACCTTCTGATAGTTCCTTAGTTAAATAGAAAGAACATACCTGAGACTAACTATACACAGTATGACTTACATAGACCTTCCAAGCACTTAAGTTAATGGCATATCTAAATAAAGCATATAATATAAATACAAATTAAAATTTTATTGCCTTTTGTTCTAAGCCATCTCGAAGTATGTAGAAGATCTGTTTGTTTGTTTGGTTTATTAACAAACCTAGTAGTTTGTTAGGTAAGATGGCAGTCTTTTTCTTCTTGTTCATTCCTTCTGCTTCCTGGTCAGATGCTATTGTCCCTTTTGCAGCTTGAGTCGGGCCGTGGTGATTTTGCTGGTTAGCCCAACGGGGCTGGATCTTCAGAAGCCTTTTCCCCACTTTGCGATGCATGTCATAGTTCCTCTGTAGCTGCTTCAGCGAACATCTTAATGAACCATTGTCGCAGTCACCGAAACCTGCCACTGAGCACTACAGGGCACACTGCTGTTGCTTGTCTCTTCTCCTCTGAGCTTCTCCTGTCCCCTGCCCTCTGCACTGCTCCACACCGCCTTCCATCTGTCTCTTCTCCCAGTGCCATCTCCCAGTATGCACTCGTTCCATTGTTCATCATTGGTCATTGTTTTTAGCACAATGCCTGACATATAAAAGTGCTCATTAGATAGACAGATATTTTTAATGAATGGATACATCAAAAAATTATTTTAGCTAGCTTCCAGTAAAAGCATTAAAATTAGAAACAAGAAAAGGAGCCCTTCAAAGTAACTAGGGGGGTGGGGGGTGGGGAGAATTTTACGTACCAGAAAATCTAGGCTAAGTCTAGTTACTACAAATGAGTCCCACATTTAACTCTGTGTGTTTTGAAGGTTTCAGAAAAGGAAGCACAATAAGATGTGCATCACTCATTGTCTGGTGGAAGGAAGCATGCCAGTGCACTAGGAGAAACAGTTTTTTTCTAAACACTCATTTCTGTATATATGGTTGTTCATTCAACAAAACAACTGAGAGTCTCATGGTAATTTTACAATGAGCTGCAGAAAATTTTTTCTCAGGTAAAAAAAAATGTATTGAGGGGTGCCTGGGTGGCTCAGTGAGTTAAAGCTTCTGCCTTCGGCTCAGGTCATGATCCTAAGGTCCTGGGTTGGAGCCCCGCATCAGTCTCCCTGCGGAGCCTGCTTCCTCCTCTCTCTGCCTGCCTCTCTGCCTGCTTGTGATCTCTGTCTGTCAAATAAATAAAATCTTTAAAAAAGAAAAAATGTATTGGGCATCTCATATGTGGAAGGCACTGTGCCAAGAATGTTTCCTACAAAGGTGAACAAGAAATACGTAGTCTCTACCATCAAAGAAAAGTCTTATTTTTTTCCACTGAGTTAATAGTAATAATTAGCATTCATTGAGTTGTTAGCTATGTCTCAGGCCCCTGTCTAAGTGTATTCTGTATTAGCCTGTTAATTCTAAGAGTATTTGTACTCTTTCTCCATTTTATAGTTGCAGAAACTGAGGCAAAGTGAAGGGAAAGAATTTGTCCAAGATTCAGTAGCCTAGGGGGTTCTGGGGGGCTCAGTTGGTTGAGCATCTGTCTTCAGTTTGGGTCATGATCCCAGCATCCTGGGATCCAGCCCTTCCATGGGCTCCCTGCTCAGTGGGGAGTCCGCTTCTCCCTCTTCCTCTGCCCTTCCCCCGTCTCCTGCTCCTTATGCACTCTCTTTTTCTCTGTCTCTCTCTTTTTTTCAAATAAATAAATAAAATCTTAAAAAAAAAAAAGTTTTAGTAGCCTATAAGTGTTAAGAGTCAGGATTTGAACCCAAGTAAGGCTGACTGGCTCTCAAGCCCTCACTTTTAACAAGCTTCTCTAGGGGTGTAAGAAAGGGAAGAGGAATGGGTTTATGGGGGCTGGAAGTGGGTAGAGGTGATTGGTTTCAAATATGTTAAGTTTGTGTTACCTGAAAGTATTCCAAATAGAGATGTCCATTAGGCTATGGGATGTACAGGTGTCTGAGCCAACATTTAGGGGATTTGGTGTCTGCAGCATATGGTTGGTATATGAAGTCATAGGGAGAAAGTCTATGAAATATAGGAGATGAATACATTTTTAAAATCTACTCTCAGGATTAAGGTCCAACATATAGTAAATTTTAGTTCAGTAAAGATAACATCACAGGGAGTTCATGTAATGTTGATAAAGATATTTAACTCTCGGACAACTGGAAGTGTGTATGCATGCTAGGTGCTGGGATTGAACTCAGCTAATAAGGAGGAATGGGCAGTAGTAAACTTTTGGTAGTAGCCAGCTGTGTGCTGGGGCATATGGTAGATCAGGTCTCACAGTTCTGTCCAGGAAGGTGCTGTTATCTCCCCATTTTACGGTTGAGGAAACTGAGGCCCAGGAAATTAAGTAATGTGCTAAGGTTTGCACAGTAATGAGTGGTACAGTTTTAAGCCAGAGCTTTGTGACTGCCCAGTGCTTCTGCCCCCCTGCCGCACAAGGCTGGGTGTAGGAAGAGCAGTGGGGGTAAGAGCTTTGCTAGGGAAGTGGATCTGGCTCTCCCCACCATCATGCAGCCTGACATACAGTTGAAGGTTCATAGTTGCCTTTGATAGTGCCTGGAAGAAATAACCCAATCTGAAAAGCTGTTGGGGACTAGTGAGTGTTACCAGCATTCTGTCGCTCATAAAAGAACCCTAGAACAGCTGCAGTGATGGAAGATTTGTTTGGGAGCAGGGCAGGAACCCAGGTGCATGCTGGGTGAGCGAGCAGCAGAGTACCTCCAGCTCCTTCACCTGTCCCCCAGCTGCTGACCCCCTCCCCGGGCAGCAAGCACCATTTCCTAGGTAAGTTGCCCCTAACCGTCCCCTCCTCCCCCTGACTGTGCCGTGATGTGGACAGGTCACTCATCCACTCCTCAGTTACTCAGGCAGAAACGATGACTTCCTGGCAGAGCCCTCAGGAAGCACCCCCACCCCAGCCCCAGGAAACAAAACAAACAGAACTCTTCCTAGTCCCCTGTTTTTGACATCCTCTTTCTGCCCACCCCTCCCCCACCAAGAGCAGAAATTAGGATTCAGCACTTTTACTTTTAACTCTTTATTGACTTTAATATTAATGGGTGATTCTTCTTGGGAGAGAAGAGCTTCTCTGTCTCTGTTCCTCTCTCCCCCTCTTCCCCTTCTGATCATTTCTGGTGTCCAGCTAAGTTCCTAACAGCCATCTTTTCCCCAGTTCTTGTACTGCTGCTCCACGTCTCAGCTGAGTCGGCTTATAGACCCCACACCTTCCAAGTGTTACCATCATCATTATTACTTTAGGGACGTCTAAATGCTGTAGGACGTTGTCCCTGTGTAGTATGCACATGATTGCTCTTGTGGGCTTTGTTGTGTGTGTGTGTGTTATAATCATCATTTATTTTCTATGTGGAAAATGGTTCTTTCTGGAATGTTCTTCCCTTACCCTGACCAACTTATAAAAATTCTTCCTTTCAGTCTAGATCGCTTCCACAAGCCCTCGCCTGTATCTCAGCTTTCTTGCTTCTGCTTTGGGGAGGTGTCTTGGGTCTGGCCGTAGGGAGTCAGATGGAGATTGGGGTGCAGGTTGTTTATTGGGTAGAGCTTTGGGATTAGCAACTCTTCTGGAGGTTGTGCTGATCCCACAGCGGGCTCTGGAGTTGGGATGACCCTGAGGGATGGCAGCAGAATCTTGGGTGAGGTGGCTCCCATTAGCCAGGAGAAGGATTGGGGAGGAGCTGAGCTGTGAGCTATCCCAGCCAACACTCCTGGCAGGAGTGAGCGCTTCAGTTTCAGAGCAGAGAGCTGGGCAGAATCCCAGCATCCCCTGCAACAGCTTTTCTGTCCAGTCACCGCACCCTGATCTCTTCAGGCTCTGACGTCCCTTCTGCAGCAAGCATCTTGGTAACATAAGGAGCCTTTTCAACTAAAAATACTTCCCATCTTCTTTCGCCCTAAACTGCATCATGAACTGGAGATCTTTGTAATGAACAAAAGTAAGTAATTTGTAATGAACTTTTGTAATGAACAAAAGTAATGAACGGAAGTAAGCCACCATAATAATGGGGAATATCTGGTTTCCATTCTCTCCTTTACACTACCATTGTCACTATCCTAACTTTGCCCTTAATTATCTCTGTTTGGATTCATGGAATGGCTTTTTTCCTCCCATCTTTAAAAAAAAAACAACTATTTACAGTTTTATTGCCATACAATTGGCATACAATAAACTGCACATATTTAATATGTACAATTTGATGAGTTCTGACATAGGCATATGCCTATGAAATTATTAAAAGAGCGAACTTTTCTACCACCATCTTGCCTAAATTTTGCCATGTTCCTTTGTTACTCTTCCTTGAGTCCCTTCCAGCCCACCACTCCAGGCAACCACTGATCTGCTTTCTCCCTCTAGTTTGTGTTTTCCAGAGTTTTATATAAATGGAATCATGTAGTCTTTTTTTGTTCTTGTTTTTGTTTTTGGGGTTTTTTTTGAGGGAGAGTCCGGCTTCTTTCACGTGGCCCAGTTGTTTTGGTATTCTTCCATGTGGTGGTACGTGTCCGTAGCTTCCTTCTGTATGTTGAGTAGTAGTCCATTGGGTAGATGGATACATCATCAGTTGTTCTCCACTGACCTAGCTGATGGACATTTGAATTGTTTCCACTGTTGACTGCAGATAAAGGTGCCATGAGCATATGCATACAAGTCTACAAGGCATGATGTGAACGTCCACTTTCATTCTCTTGAGTACTTAGCTGGATCCCGTGGTAGGTCTCTGTTTAACTTGATAAACTGCCACACTGTCTCCCAAAGTGGTATAGTAAGTACCATTTTACAGTCTCGCTGTAGTTAGAGAGTAACACCATCACCAACACTTGGTATTGTGGGTCTTTTAAGTTTTCATCAGTCTGATAGTGCATCGTGATATCTCATTATGGTTTTATTTTGGATTTTTTTCACCTGAAGGTCACTAAAATGTTTCTCTTATTTTTTTCTTTTGAAAGGTGTATTTTTAGCTCCTACGTTTAGGTCAGTGGCCCATTTTGAGTTAATGTGGTATATGGTGTTCAGTAAGGGTTTAATTTTTTTATATGTAGATTCCTGTTGTTCCAGTACTCTTTGTGGAAAAAAAAAAATCTTCCTTTACCTATTGAACCTCCACAGCAAATCAGCTGACCATATATGTGTGGCTCTATTTTTGGACTCTCTCTTTTCTCCTGATCTATACATCTGTATGCTGATACCACACTTCAGATTACTGTAACTTTATAAGAAGTGTTAAAATCACATAGTATAAGAACTTCAACTTATTTTTTCCAAAATTGTTTTGGTTATCCTAGGTCCTTTATGTTTTCCCACTAGTTTTAGAATGAGCTTATGGTACCAGCTGGAACCTTTAGTTCTGTGTTGAACAGAGCAGTGAGAATGGCAAGAGGTCCTAATTTTAGGGAATAAGTGGACAATCCTTTACTGTTAGGTATAATATTAGCTATAAATTATTCGTAGATGCTCTTCATCAGGATGAAGAAGTTTCCTTCTGTTCCTAGTTTGCTAAGAGTTTTTATCATGAATGGATTTTGATGCTGTCAGATGGTTTCTGCATCTATTAAGATGATTATATGTTTGATTATATGTTTTTTCTACTTTATTCTGCATACATCACTTTAGCAATATGAGGAATCATTTCAACTGAAAATATCACCTGGCTTCTTTTGCCCTAAACTTAACGAAATGGAGGTCTTCATGATGTAAAACCAAGAATCACTAACACAGTGGAGAAAACCTAGATTCCATTTTCTCCTTTAGTTACCATCGTCACCATCCTAATTTGGGCCTGAATTACCTCTAATTTACATGAGTAGACTAGTTCCTGAGAGCAATACCTTTCCCTTTCTGTCTTGGTCTAAGAAAATTTTTCCTAAAGAACATTTCTGGTCATGGCGTTAGTTAGCTGTGTTCTCATAACAAAAACCATCACCAGCCCCTCATTAGCCTTAGGATAAGATTCATCTGCTTGGTAGGGAGGTCAGTGTCTCCCACAATCCATCTCTCTCGAGAGCCCATTCCTGCCCTTCTTCTTGATCCAGTCTGTATATGTCATTTCCCATGGCTGCGTTCTTATACTTAGGACACTTATCACACTGTATGTTTTATTTTTTTCTATATCTGTTTATACTTCATATTTCTCTTAAGCTGATAGGCTCCTGAGGATACAAGGCACATTGTATGTGTTTTCGTATACCTATAAGTGCCTCCCTTAAATAGTCTCTCCACTTCCATAAGTACACTTTAACTGTGCCACCTTCCAAGTGAGTGCTTTTTTCCCATTGGTTTTTAGGGAACATGGAGTCTTGGATCAGATGTTTTCATTTGAAAGGATAGAATGTATTTTAGAAATGTGTTGGATCACATACATGGAATTTTATGACTTTGAAGCAGTTTTTCAGTTTGCAGAATACTTAGAGTTACAATTTATTTTTCTGGCCATTACCAGAGTAATCCAATTATTCTTTTGGGGAAAAAAAGAAGAAATGAATCCAAACTAACACACACATACACACACACACACACACACACACACACATTCCCTTCACCCTGATACTGATTGAACCTAATAGCTCTTGTTTTGAATTTCATAATTCTAGAAGAGTTAAACTTGAAAATGTATCTCTAAACAATGGAGCCTCTGTTTTCCACCAAAAGGCAGTGATTGTGTTGAGCATTTTAACTGGTTATCAGACCTCAGGCTGCCGGTTTGAAGAGTGAACTTTGGCAATAGGAACTTGGCTCTCAGCGCTGTTCTGCAGCTGGCTAGAATGTGAATAAACTTCCTATTGAAAGAGAGACATATCTTCTCAAAGGAGGAGAGGAATAAAGCCCTCAACCTACTAACCCTTCTCCTTTCTGTCTGCCTGCCCCAGCCTCTACTTACCTTTTTTGAGAGCATCTTCAAGTATTAGAGATGTTTTTAGATTCTCAAAAGCTCAGGAAAGAACTAGACAGCTATTGCTCCCTTGTTATCCTCATCCTAGAGATTCATCCTTTGTAAAATCCCTGCATCAAGAATATGGTTTGCTTTGTGACTTCTCCCTCGTTAAGGAATTGTGCAAATACCACAGGCCTTTGTGCTCTGTGGAGCTCAGGTCTTTCTCTTTGACTTTTATTAGGCTCCATCTCTGTTTTCTGGCAGGATAATGGCTTTCATGTACACTGTATGCTTCCTTAGGTGTCCCCATGTCATCAGCTCATGACACGCATGGGGCTTTCTCCTATAGCGCTACATTGGGACGTTATCCTGTTAGTCTAAAAAGGGGTTTAACTCCTTTCTGATGTGTCTCCATGTGTCCTTTCACCCCAGAGGCATCTTAATCAAAATCTTTGAGTTTTCAAGTGAGGTGGTGGTAAAAGCTATATAAACCTTCACATTCTATAGAATCTTTTGACATTCTATGAATGTAGCAGAAACATTTGGGATATGTTGCACGCCTTGCCTGGGATTTATCATTTCAAACAGTAAGCCATTCTTGGATGGTCTCTTAAACAGCATTGTCTCCTCTAGAATGATCTGCTTGCCTCTCCTGCATCCCATGCACCCCATTTCTGCATTAGGGGTCCTGCATCTGTGTTTTCTTACCCTTCCAGGATTGTTGCTGTCATGGCACTTACCCTATTTATGATAGCTGTCTGATTGATGTATTTTTTATTAGGTTAGCTCTTAGAGGTCAGAGAGGAACCCATTCACATTCTTCTTTTTTTAAAATCTCAGGTGTCTTTTTTCTTTTTTTTTTTTTAAGTTTTTATTTATTTATTTGACAGAGAGAGATCACAAGGAGACAGGCAGAGAGAGAGGGGAAAGTAGGCTTCCTGCTGAGCAGAGAGCCCAAAGCGGGGCTCGATCCCAGGACTCTAAGCTCATGACCTGAGCTGAAGGCAGAGGCTTAACCCACTGAGCCACCTGGGTGCCCTAAATCTCCGGTGTCTTATCTGAGTACCTGACACATGATACATATTTAATTCATGTTTCTGAATGGACCACTTCATATCCACAGGTGCCTGCCTGGCTCATCAGTGGAGTGTGCAACACTTGGTCTCGGGATTGTGAGTTCAAGCCCCACACTGGGTGTAGAGATTACTTAAAAATAAAATCTTTAAAAAAATGTTTTAAAATTATGTATGTTCCAGCAGCCACAGCGGTGAACCTGATCTGGAAAACAGAATTTTGTTTTTCAAATCAGTGTAGTATTCTAGCCTCAATTTTGGCAGATATTTTTAAGAGTGTTGTACATCAGATTTATAAAAGCAGATTAAACTTGAAAGCTTCTCTCACCATTGCTCTTCATTTCATTGGCATTTTGATTTATTTATTTAATTTTTTTTTTAGCCTGACTTTCAGAATATTTACGCTGACAGTATGAAGATGAATTTTCTTAACTTCCAGACACTTTGGTTCCTGAGGCATCCTCCTAATTTCCGCACTTAAAGGTTCTTGCTGTTGGGGGAAGGGGGATCTGTTTTTTGGACTTGGTAATTGATAAGCTTATGTAACCATTTATAGATTATTAACTTTTTATCTCTCAGAGAATATATCTTTACTTTACTCGGTGAATCCAGCATTTTTTTTAATAACTTATGTATAGATTAGCCAACTTCTCTATAGGTAACAGGGAATATAGGAGGGGGCAGCTGCTCATGTATCACTTGTGCTGAAAATGATTTGTTGGCCTAGATGTTGTAGCATCTTTATCACCTAGGACATGTGACAACTTTACGGTTTGTGTCCTCTTGATTTTAAATATACTTTCTCCTGTCTCTCTTATACACACACAGACACACACACACACAGACACACACACACACACACACGAGTATGATTCCTGTTGTCCTGGTAAACCAAAATTGGTGAATCAAGATGGAGAAATAGAACCATACTCCTGAGCCTGCCTTCTGATTTCCGGATGAGAAAAAGAAGCATAATGCATTTAGAACACCATGGAAGTTAGCCCTCGAGTGATCAACACAGGGGAGCACAAACACAATTTGTTTTACTTGACTTGAGGGATAGAAATGTACCAGTGGAGCCTTTACAAAGAGCCCCAACATGGGATATTAGAATATTGGGTAAAGCTAAAGTAAGTGTTCATCTGGAGAGGAGGATGGAGGGCAGGAAGAGGAGAATAAAGGTGCTACCATTTTTTAAACAATTTGCATATATCATCTCATTTAATCTTTATAACAACCTTGATGGCAGGTTTTGTTACCATTTTACAGAAGAAAAACCCAGGCACTAAGAGGAGAAGTTGGATGACTAGTTAGTGATCGGGGTAGGGTACAAACCTGGGTCTCTGTGGCTGCAAGGCCCGTATTCCTTCCGTTACCCCAGACTGCCTAAGGTTCATGGTTAGTGGCTATTTATAATACAGTCACATCATCTCAGGAAGTGGAAAGTAGTGATGTCTGCCACAGAGCTGAGGTAGACCAAGGGGGAGCCACACGCAGAGACTTTGACATCATACACTTTCTCTTTAAACTTCAGTTTCTCCATCTCTGTAGAGAAGGCAAAGATATGTTATTGCTTTGTGAAGCCTTTGCCTTATGCTTACATGGGTCTTCATTTAAGTTTCTTGAGTTAGTTTATACCCTTCATCTGGGAGGGGACAAGCTATAAAGTTAAAGGAAACTGTTCCTCCCAGACTTTTGTCCTCACAGCTGCCATCCCAGCATTTATTAAAAATAATATGAACTTGGCTTATGTCAACACTTCCAGCAATGGAACTGTAGTTCACGGTGTGAATGCATTTAGGGGCTCTTCCATTGGCTTATTTCCGAGCCTGATAACTATCACTGACCAATCCTTCTTATGTACTCATATGTGCAAAAATTATATTTTTTCATTGTCTAAATTTTTTTGTCTTAAAAGACATTTCACTAATTCTTTTTTTTTCTTTTAAGATTTTAAGTAATCTCTATACCCAGTGTGGGGCTAGAACTTATAACCCCAAGATTAAGAGTCATGTGCTCTACTGACTGAGCCAGCCAGGTGCCCCATACTAATTCTTTTTAATATTTTTCACACAAATTCGCTTGCTAGCACAGACCCGCACACGTGTTGGTTTGATATTCTATAAAATTTTGCAAAAATAGTTTCTCCTGTCTTTTTTCAACAAGCTGTGGTTTGAGAGTAGCACCACGTTAAATGGGCTTCCCACCTCAAAAAAAAGAAGATAATTCTATATACCAGGAAGATATCTTAAAGGGTCATTATATTAACGTCACAGGTTATTTAACATTCTAGCATTTTTTTATTTAATTACTTTTCCTGTAAAGCTTTTCTTGGCCTCGCAGTTTTTCAACTCATTTTCTTTTATCCTTTGTTCTATTTAGTTGAGCTTTCCACCCCCCCCCCCATTTTTCATTAAAAACAAAAAGCAATACACAGTGTTAGTAGAGGCAATTTAGTATAATGGAAAGATTTCTGAGCCCCACAGATGTAGGCTTGAACCTCTGCTCTGCTGCTGTCCAGTTTGTGAGGCATTGAGTAATTCATACCTTCTTGGAGCACCCATAAAATTATGACGGTAACTGCTCTCATGGTTGTTTTAAGTAAGCGAGGCTATATATATCATGTCAATAAATGTTGGTACTTTTTCCTCCTTTTTCTTTCCCTTCTTTCTAAGCATTGAATTTAGCTAGATGTAACACCCCAAATACAGCCCCGTGTAAAGGGCTAAATAAGTACCTAGTAAATTGAGTCAGTTAAAATGTAACATTTAGAAAAACTCCATTAAGATATAAAATAAAAGCAGCTCATAGAAAGGGTGACAGTCCTGCTTATTGGGTTTTCTTTTTTTGGAGTGGTACCTGAAACTGAGTTGTCTTGAGGTAAAACAGTGAACTACTTATGGACATCTGAGTTGGGGGTAAGAAAAAAAAAACTTAGAATACTGACAAATGCATTTCTTTTGGATGCATTTATTTAAAATCATTTGAAGATGTACAGTTCTGATTATAAATCATTGCCCTAAAAGCACCTTTTGTTTTCTGTCTAAAGAAGACAGAGGATGGGGCCCTCTTAAAAAGACACTGTCAGGCAGTGAGCCTGTGCTTGGGAGTTTGTTATGACTGAGCCACCGATTGTGTAATGTGACTTGGACACGTTACTGAGGTCTCTTAGCTCCATTTGCATGACATAGAAGTGATTCATACTCTTAGGCAACTCAAGTTTGTGAGAAATGGGAACCACTGAAAATGGTATGATATTTCGCAAACATATAATATGGTTTGAAATTTTTGGTAATGGTGTTTAATTATAGTCCAGGAGATTAACCAGAAATCTCTCTTGAATACCAGAAAACTTTAGTTGTTGAAGTTCTTTATAAAATGTAGAATTCAACTAATCAGCAAATATTTGAGTGCCTACTATGTGTCAGGCAGTGTTCTTGGCTTAGGAGAGAGTAGTAAACAAAATAGGCGGATAATCAGGCACCTGGATGGCTCCGTCCATAGAGCATGTGACTCCTGATCCCAGGCTTGTAAGTGTGAGCCCCACATTGGGTGTAGATATAACTTAAAAATAAAATTTTAACTGGAAAAAAAATAAGAAAGAAAAATTGGGGCACCTGGCTGACTCAGTTGGAGGAGCATGGAACTCTTGATCTTGGGGTTACGAGTTCAAGCCCCATGTTAGGTGTAGAGATTATTTAAAAAAAAAATTTTTTTTAAAAGACATAGTTCTGCTTTCATGGGGGCTCCAGAGGGAGGAAAGGAAACAATAAATACATAAGTATGTAAATTATATTGTGTGTCAGATGGTAGTAAGTGCTACAGAGAAGCAGGAGGGTTGGTACATTTTTAGTTATGATAATCAGTAAAGAACTCACTAAGAAGGTAAAGTTTGGGCTGAGATATCAAGGAGGGGAGGAGGCAACCTTTTTGGGACATCTGTGGAAAGAGCCTTCCAGTTGAAGGAACAGCTAGTACAAAGGCCCTGAGGTCAAGCATGCCTGGCATGCTAGAGTAGAGACACAAGATGGAGAGTTGTAGAGAAAGAACCCTTTATGAAATAGCATGTCAGGACAGTGGATGAGACAGGTGTTGGCTTTAACCTATATGGAATAGATTTTGAGTAGAGAAGGGACATGGTTTTATTTTCTGTTTGAAATGATCACTTTGTCTTTGTGTGTGTGTGTGTGTGTGTGTGTGTGTGTGTGTGTGTGTGTGTGTTTTAAGATTTTGTTTACTTATTTGAGAGAGACAGAGCAGTAAGAGAGAGCAGAAGCAGGGGGAGGAGCAGAGGGAGAAGCAGACTCCCCACTGAGCAGGGAGCCCCAACACAGGGCTCGATCCCAGGACCCTGGGATCACTACCTGAGCCAAAGGCAGAAGCTTAACCAACTGAGCCACCCAGGGGCCCCTGGCTTTGTGTTTAAAGTAGACTCTATAGAGCAAGGTGTGGAGAGGGGCTACTTTACTGCTTTAACAAAATACAATTATGGTTAACAATGTTGTTCTTTTGTTTTTTTAGTGAAGTGTCTTTCAGAATAGATAAGTGACTTTTTTTTTTTTTAATCGCAGTGCCGTGTGATGATCAGTCTGAAACCCAGTTTTCATTAAGCATTTGTTTGTTCAAGTTTTTATATTAGCCCTGGAGATCATCATGGATGTGGCATCGGGAGAAGATACGAGAGTAGAGTCTGACTGACTGCAAAAATTCCTGGAAGGCTTTTAAAAGAACAAAAAGCAAAAACAACTGAATTTTACTAGCTCTTCAAATTCAGATTTACCATTTCTAAAAGTGCAAGAAAAAATAAAATGAAATTGAAGGTCTTTGTTTATTGGGTTTAGTCAGTCAAGATTCCATGATTTATTTGTGGACTAAAAGAGCTTATTTTTTTTTAACTTTTTTTTTTTAAACTGAAGTTTTTTGTTTTTTGTTTTTTTAAAGATTTTATTTATTTGACAGATAGAGATCACAAGTAGGCAGAGAGAGAGAGGAAGGGAAGCAGGCTCCCCGCTGAGCACAGAGCCCGATGCGGGGCTCGATCCCAGGACCCTGAGATCATGACCCGAGCTGAAAGCAGAGGCTTTAACCCACTGAGCCACCCAGGCGCCCTGAACTTATTTTTTTTAAGCAGGATGTACATCCTTCGTGTACAGCAGTGGCACTGTCAATTTCACAAGCATTTGCTGAATTTTCACTCTGTGTCAGACACTGTGCTCTGTATGGAAGATATCCAGGTGATTGAGATGTAGTTGCTGTCTCTGGAGTTCAGAATACAGAAGAGACACGTGCATATTAATTTCAACCCACAGTGGCTTTACTGTGAGTCCTCACAGAGATCCAAATGAAGGTTAATGGGAGTATCAGAGACAGTACTCTAATTGCGAAGATCTCAGATGGCAAATAAAAAAATACCATTGTGTGACATTTGTAGAGTTTCATGGACCAAAAACACGAAGACTTTTTTCACTATATAAATTGTCATTAAAAATTTGATCCATTATGTACAATTCCATCTGATTTTTAAAGATATAAGTGCATAAATTGGTCAAGGAGTCATCAGTGTCAGTCAAAACCAAGGCTTGAAAGTTCAATTCTCACTCTCGTTAACTCATTTAAAAAGAAGAAAAAGTTAGCTCAGGATCATCAGGTGCTTGATAGTGGAGAAGCATGTACATACACAACATATACTGAAAGAGAAGTAAGAAAATTACAAGTAATTAAAACACAGATGTTTATAGTAGCTCTATTCATAATTGCCAAAACTTGGAAGCAAAGATGTCCTTCAGTAGGTAAATGGGTAAAGTATGGTACCTCCAGAGAATGGACTATTATTCAGCACTAAAAAGAAATGAGTTCTATCAAGCCATAAAAAGACATGGAGGAAACTTAAGTGGATATTTCTAAGTGAAGAAGCCAATCTGAAAAGGTTACATCCTATATGATTCCAACTATATGACATTCTGAAAAAGGCAAACTATGGAGACAGTGGAATGATCAGTGGTTGCCAGGGCTTGAGTTGGGGGAGAAATGAAGGCTGAGCACAGGATTTCAGGGCAATAAAAACACTGTGTATGATTCTGTAATGGTGGCTACTTGTCATTATTCATTTGTCCAGACCCACAGAAGGTACAGCACTAAGATGAACACAATTATAAACTATGGATTTTGGATGATTATGATATGTCATTGTAGGTTCATTGATGATAACAAATGTATCATTTTTGTGAGTGATGTTGACAATGGGGGAAGCTATACACGTTTGCGGGTAGGAGGATATGGGAAATTTCCTGTACCTTCTGCTCAGTTTTGCTGTGAATCTAAAACTTCTCTAAGAAACTAGCGTCTTTAAAAAATGATTTTCTGATACAACAAAATATAAGGGAGCTCCTGCTATCTGGCCCAAGGTTATGGGCATGCTCCCTTAACTGACAGAATATAAGTTTGTCTTTCAGGGATCACTAAGGGACAACATTTCTTTGGTAATAGCTTTAATATTTGTCCTTTTGTGACTGGCTTCTCTCATGTAGCATGTTTTCACAGTTCATCCATGTACCAATACTTCATTCCTTTTTATTTCCAAATAATACTCCATTAGGTTGGATACACAACATTTTACGTACCCATTTATCAGTTGGTGGACATTCGGTGGTTTTCCCTTTAGAGTTATCATGAATAATGCTGCTATGAACATTTAAAGGCACAATATTTTGCCAGGTCATGTTGTCACTGAGGATTATGGACCAACAGGGCCCTACTTTGGTGGAACAAAAGGTGGTGGGTCCTCACCATCACCCTCACTGGTCCAGGCTAGGAGCGGGTCATCAGGCAAGTTGGCGCGGGTGACCTCCTTAGGCACCTTGCTCCTTGGCAAACGCAGTTTGTCGGTTTGCTGCTCAGGTTCAAGTCTGAAGCAGGAGACCGCCACAAACAAGAATGAATGCCCACAGCTGGACCAGAGAGCCAGTACCTGTGCCAGTGAGAAAACATCCAGAAGTACCTGACCTTGGAACGACGATGGGAGGGAGGGACCAGAGTCAGTGCCTACCACAGCCTGGCCTGGGCAGGGGCCCATGTGTAACTCAGCTTTCCCATCTGCGATGGGATACTTGGTGTCTGCGTAACTTTTGTACAAAGTAGATGTGTGCCCACTCCTGCCCCCTCCGCACCTCCAATTTCATAATGAGAAAGAGAAACCATATGGGAACTGAGAGTGAGCATATGGGTGTGAGGAAAAACATACGGGCGGATGGAGACAGGGCTGCAGTACCCGTCTGCTTGTCTTTGTCTGCTGGCTTCCTAATGTGTTCCCCCCTTATCAATTTTCTTCTTGGAAGGCTTACTTTTTTTTTTTTTTTTTTTTTGGCCTATGCATGATTTAATCTTGAGTGAGCCATGCTGTAAAAAAATCTCCCAAAATGGTTCCTTGGTTGGAATTGCATCTCCGTCCATGTTGGCTCAATGAGCACTGAGTTGGGGATAATTAAGAAATGCTGTGGCCAGTGGGAACCCCAAATGGACAACAGGACTGCCGCCACCAGAGGTATCAAGAGAGCAGTCTTGGTGAGCGACAGGTACAGCAGCGTGGCTCTCAGTGGTCTTCTCACGGCCCTTGGACTCCTTCTCTGAAAAGTTGAAGAGCCCCAGAGAGCTATGGCCCAGTCATCCGTGCTACTCCCCTCCATGCATACGGCGCCTCAGCTATTTCGAGCCATGCCTTGGCCTAATCCTCGGCCTAATCCCTGTCACTCCCCAGAAGACTTAGGAATTAGAGCTCTCTCACAGGAAAGCTCGTGGCCACCACTTAACTCCTAATTACAAAACTGTCTCTTTAGCGTCACGGGCGGGTTTTTATAGTGACCATTAACTACGATTGATTGCCCCTGTTGAACAACTTGACTTTTATGAGCAACTCCACCGGGCGTTTAATAAGGCAAAGTAGAGTCCAGAGGATATCATTTTTAAAATACTATTTGTGAACAATGAAGATTAGCATTTAATTTGCTGTCCTTTGGTAATTGGGGTTTGCAAACAGGATGTCGGTTGGACAAATAGTGTCCCTTTGGCTTACTTTGGCAGCCTCTATCTTAAGTTGTTTACCTGCTTTCTGCAGTGTTCTCTAAAAAAAACTGCAACTATGAATTTGAGTTCTGTCCTAAAAATCGTACACCACACTTTAGTACAGACCTTATCAACAGAATAATAATTTTTTATCATCTCTTTATATATAAGCTCCAGTTTCCCTTTGTCAGACTTTTTTTTCTCTATGTGTCAGATTAATGGTATATCTATTCATGAAGCTCTCCCATTTATCTAAAACATTTATTGAAGGTGAGTAATTGCTCTCTTGAATGTATATGAAATGTCTTGCCCCAGGAAGGGAATACAAACAAATGTATTGTACTTTATATAGTCCGTCTTCCACTTTGTCATTTACAGGATGGGATGTATTTTTCATTACCAGATGATGGGGATTAATTTGCCACTTCAGGCAAAACATGACCCTAGCAGGATCCAAAATTTGACATGGAGAATCTGTTTAATTTGATCTGTGCCAGAATGCCAGATACCATCTATCCTAATCCTATGGCCAGTTCCAAAAAAAAAAAAAAAAAAAAAAAAAAAAGTTACTGTATTTTTCTAGCAAAACGAGCTTCTGAAACTATCGCTGGGAAAACAAGTTCTGATTACCAAAATCTAATTTGCAACATACATAGTCCTTCAGGGACATAGCTTGTCCATAAATTGAGGATACCTGTATATTTAATTTTTTTCTGACTCAATACTGATATCAGGGGAGCTGGTTAAGCTTGGAGTATTTTATAATGTTCCTTAAAACAGTAGTGGAGCCTGATGGGTTCTTTAAAGCTGGGATAGAGAAACTAAGAAAATTCAGTTCAGCTGACTTTTATCCTGAAGATTTAAATCCATGTCATTAGATTATCCACAGTTATTCTCTGAGGATTTGCTGATATATTTCTTTCTGTATTTGAAATTCCTACTTGTGTGGGTTTTTTTTAATCCATTTAGAGAGCCTTATTAGAATTATTAATAACAAGCAGTATGTTTTTCTGGTTATGATTCTTTTAAATAAGCCTTTCAGTTAATAATGATTACCCTTATTGATTACCTACTTTGTACTGGACATGAAATCGGATATCATTTAACCCTTGTAGCAACCATATAATATGCATCATTAGCTCTTTAAAGATGCTGTGCAACTAGTGTTCAGAGACCTAAGAAAGCTCTTCAAAGGTCACAGAGCTAGCATGATGGCAGAGGCAGTATTTGAACCCAGCTCATTGAGATATCAAAGCCTTGCTGAACAGGCTTTAGTCACCATACTACATTCAGATGAATCCACCAGATTGGTTTTGAAACTTGCAAGTTCCTTACACTATACCTTTAAAAGGGGCAAACAAAAACAAAACTCCTGAGCCCTGATCGACATGCCCTGGCACTAAGCTGAAGTTGACCAAAAACAACCCAAAAAACAAAAAACATCTGGAGGCCAGATTGACCCTCTTGCCTTTTTGTACAACATTGTGCATTTGCATCTTTGAGCAACTGTTGAAAGTCCTACATAGTGCCTGCACGAGGGATCAGCTTTTTGTAACACCTCATATTGTGAAAAATACTCCTGTGTTTTGGTCCATGAGTGGAATCAATTTAAATTCACATCAATCAATAGGACAATGACACAAATACTCTAAATCACCAACTGGACTAACGGAACACTAAACATTAAAGTTCTCCCTTTTCCTTCCCACCAGCATCCCTTCAGGTCAAGATTCCTTTCTGGAGGTCCTGGGGGTTCTACATCTTTACTATTTCTCAGCCTCATACTTTCTTCTCTTTTCCCACCTCCACTGACTGGTTTTAGGCATCTTCTCGCCCCACCTCTGCGCTTGCCTTCCATTGAGTGGCTTCCTTTGGTCTCCCTGCCTCACTCTGACTTCCTTCCAATTACTCTGCTATGAGAATGAACTTTTCATATCCCCTTCCTGATGGAAGTCTTCCTCTGGCTCTCTTGTTTTGCTCTCCTTATCTACCATAGCACTCAGTAACCTGTGGTAGGCTGAGTAATGGTCCATCACAGATAACCTTATTTCCAGAACCTGTGAATGTTACCCCACATGATAAAAAAGGACTCTGCCCACATGATTAAGTATCCTGAAATGGGAAGTGGCTATCCACACGAGCCACGATTCTGTTATTTTACTGATCATTATTTAGGTATTAAAAATTATGTGTCTTTGTACATGCAGACACACACCCAATTTTACAGTCAGAGGTGTTAAGTTCTAATTGAAGAGAACTTTTATAGCAAAAGAGTGTGTGTCTCTCAAACAGTGCAGAATTACCAACATATTGTAAATTTTCTTCTCAACCTATGCTTTGCAGTTAGAGATAGGAAACAGGTAGATTCTCTAATCCCCATTGTGCTTTTAAAACCACTCTAGAGAACCACGCTGCCCAGTATGGCAGCCACTAGTCATATGTGGCCATTCAGCATTTGAAAAGTGGATAGTCCAAGTTGCAATGTGTTGTAAGGGTAAATACACACCAGATTTTCAAGACTTAATACAAGAAATTGCAAAATATCTCATTAACAGTTTTGTGTTGATTACATATTGAACTTAAAATATTTTGATATGTTGGACTAAATAAAATATATTTTAAATTAATTTCATCTGTTTCTTTTTCTTTAGCTACTAGAAAATTTAAAATTACATACGGGGCCTACTTTTGTGGTTCGTGTTCTGTTTCTACCTGCTAACTTTCTGAGGTTTCTTGTCTACACTTAGGGTGTATCACTTGAGTGTATAAAAATGTAGGGGAAGGAGCATATTCACCAACAGCCACAGACTCATGTCTATCCTGTATAATATTTAACTGTATAAGAACCGCTGAAGAGGGAAGAATCAATAGATAGTCTACTATTCAGTAGATTACTAAAGGTTTTTTTGAAATATGACTATTGGAGACTTTAGAATTTGATCTCCATTGCATAATTTTCTTCTTTTTAGGTTTTTTTCTCAGAACTGAACATTTAAGATAGTGAGTGTCATCCCTTCCAGAATAAGGCATAATTTTTCAGGATCATCGGGGAAAAATTTTAATGGGAACCATCTTTTTAAAAATTTTTTACAATGGTACTGCTTTTTATTTTTATTTTTTATTTTTTAAATTTAAATTCAGTTAATTAACATATGCTGTATTAATAGTTTCGGAGGTAGAGGTGAGTGATTCATCAGTCTTATATAATACCCAGTGCCCTCCTTAATGTCTATCACCCAGTTACCCCTTCCTCCCCACCCTCCTCCCCTCCAGCAACCCTGTTTGTTTCCTGTGATTAAGGGTCTGTTATGGTTCATCTCCCTCTCCAATTTTGTCTTGTTTTATTTCTCCCTCCCTTCCCCTATGATCCTCTATTTTGTTTCTTAAATTCCACATATGAGTGAGATCATATGATAATTGTCTTTCTCTGATTGGCTTATTTCACTTAAAATAATACTCTCTAGTTCCATCCATGTCATCACAAATGGCAAGATTTCATATTTTTTTGATGGCTGAGTAATACTTCATAGTATGTATTTACCACATCTTTATCTCTTCATCTGTCAGTGGATATCTGGGCTCTTTCCATAGTTTGGCCATTGTGAACATTTCTGTTATAAACATTGGGATGCCTGTGCCCATTCAGATCACTGTATTGTATCTTTGGTGTAAAACCAGTGCAATTGGTACCAGTGCATACATAAGGTAGCTCTTTTTTCAACTTTCTGAGGAACCTCCATACTGTTTCCCAAAGTGGCTGCACCAGCTTGCATTCCCACCAACAGTGTAAGAGGGTTCACCTTTCTCCGCATCTTCCCCAACATCTGTTGTTTCCTGACTTGTTAATTTTAGCCATTCTGACTGGTGTGAGGTGATATCTCATTGTGGTTTTGATTTGCATTTCCCTGATGCCGAGTGATAGTGAGCATTTTTACATGTATCTGTTGGCCATTTGGATGACTTCTTTGTAGAAATGTCTGTTCATGTCCTCTGCCCAGTTCTTGATTGGATTATTTGTTCTTTGGGTATTGAGTTTGATAAGTACTTTATAGATTTTGGATACTAGCCCTTTATTTAATAAGACATTTGCAGATATCTTCTCCCATTCTATAGGTTGTCTTTCGGGTTTGTCACCTATTTCCTTTGTTGTGTAAGAGCTTTTTATCTTGATGAAGCTCATGTTTGCCTTTGTTTCCTTTGCCTTTGGAGACATGTCCAGCAAAAGGTTGCTGTGGCCAAGGCCACAGAGGTTACTACCTCTGGAGAACATCTTTGAAAGAATTGTGAACCCTTAAAAATTTTTCAGATGAAATCACTTGATAAGCCTAAAGAAATGCTGAAATAGACAAAATAATTGTTTGTTTTTTAACCAACAGGTTTGTCAGAATAACTTAAACATTATTTTCTCTTTCAATTGTTTTTTTTTTTTTAAGATTTTATTTATTTATTTGACAGAGAAGGATTCTCTGTCAAATAAATTCACAAGCAGGCAGAGACACAGGCAGAGAGAAAGGGGGAAGCAGGCTCCCTTCTGAGCAGAGAGCCCGATGTGGGTCTCGATTCCAGACCCTGGGATCACGACCTGAGCCAAAGACAGAGGCTTAACCCACTGAGCCACACAGGTGCTCCTCAACTGGTTTTATAGAGGCGTTTGGGTGGCTCAGTAGTTAAGCGTCTGCCTTCAGCTCAGGTCATGATCCCACAGACCGGAGATCAAGCCCCACATCAGGCTCCCTGCTTGGCAGGAAGCCTGCTTCTCCCTCTCACACTCCCCCTGCTTGTGTTTCTTCTCTCGCTGTGTCTCTCTCTGCCATATAAATAATAAAAGCTTTTAAAAAAATAAAAAATAAATTTTATCAAGAAAATCATGTAATTAGAAATAGCAAAAGTTGCTTAAACAGTATATTATATTTTAGTATTTGTCCCTGGTGGGGGTGGAACAGAAGCTGTTGGAGGTAGGAGAAGTAAAGGCTTTTAGGAACCTTCTAGTTAACAACATTGACTGGAGTCAGACTGTCTGGATTCGGAACCTAACTTTACCTACTGGCCAAGTGACCATGGGCAAGTTTACTTGTCTCTAAAATTGAGATAATAATAACACAAAAATTAAATGAGTTGATTCATATGAAACAGAACAATGCCTGACATAATTTGCACACGTCACTTGTAGCTGTAGTAATGCATTTTTATAATTGTCATTGTCTTTATTAGATACCTTACATATAAATGGAAAATTTAAATTTTCTAAACCCTTTGTCATTTATAACCTTTATCCTCTGACAACAATGTGAGTCCATGGTGGAGAGAGAGGGAAGGGAGTATTTCTTATACCTGTTCTAGAATGATGGAGTCACATGAGCCCAGAAGCCGGTCAGTAACCTGCCCAAGGTCACACAGGTTATTTAGTGACAGAGCTGGGAGTCTCATCCAAGTCTCTAAATTCTCTGTTGTTCCTTCCCAGTGGTCTGATAAGCAGGACTATTAAAACTCAGGGTAAGTTTCACTGTGGTATACATTAAGACTATGCAACTCCGTAATTACATTTTGGGTTTTCCCTCTTTGAATTCTACCCCAGGAACAGCTCACCAGTCAGTGTTTGTGGGTGGCTAAAGAGTGTGTTTTTTTGTTTCTTTATTTTTTTTTTTAAGGTTTTATGTATTCATTTGAGAGGGAGAGCATGAGAGGGGTGAGGGTCAGAGGGAGAAGCAGACTCCTTGTAGAGCAGGGTCCCCAACACAGGACATGATCCCTAGATTCCAGGACCATGACTCAAGCCGAAGGCAGCCGGCCAACCAACTGAGACACCCAGGTAC
The DNA here is from genome assembly GCA_004024625.1 of Mellivora capensis. Taxonomy (NCBI): domain Eukaryota; kingdom Metazoa; phylum Chordata; class Mammalia; order Carnivora; family Mustelidae; genus Mellivora; species Mellivora capensis. The sequence goes on from PISX010000886.1 coordinate 90,313, forward strand.
CCCAAGAGTGTGTTTTGTTAGTGTAAAATCCTGGCAAACTCTAAATTTAAACATCACATAGCAGAGAGTTATATTGTATTAAAATGATGGTGTCCTCATTCAACTCATATTTAAAGTCCAGCTCTGTCCCTCTTCACTATGGAACTTTGAGTCACTTTTGTCCTTTCGTAAAATGAGAGTCATACTACTTTACTGCCCAAATAAGGATCTGGATTTTTTGTGTTCATTTAAGTGTTTTCAGATAGAGACTCTGTATCTCACTTACCTTTATCCTGAGGCTTGGGGAGAACATACAGGCTTTGGAATCTGACAAAGACAGATTGAAACTTAGCTCTGTCACTTAGTGCTTTGAGGCCTTGGACTAGTCACCTGATCTTTATGAGTCTTAGTTTTCTTATCTGCAAAACAGGGATATTGGAATGTATTTTGCAGGACTGTTGTAAGGATTCGAGGTAACCTAATAAAGAATGTGGCCTGAGGAAAGGACCAGTGATGATGGTTACAGAGGCTCTGGAATTTCTACCTGTACATAGGTGGAGTCATAGTTTGTGCACCAGAAATGGCATTGAATAAACTATGAAAGGTTGGAAAGGCAAAATGGAAATAACCTAGAGCTTTCTGTATTAGAAAAATATTTAGAATATATAGCAAAATGTTATCAAAATTAACTTCCTCATGATAGAAAATCAGTGGGTTTTTTTAAAGCTACATCTTCTAACATTTTACAGCATATATGCCTGCTTTTGTAGCAATAAATGGTTATTTTTTTTTAAAAACACAAAAAATAATTGTACCATATTAACAGGTGTGTTCCCAAGATGGCTGATTTCCCACCTTCCTTCTACTTTTCTAATCTGCTAAAATGAATATGTTTGCATGAATAAGAGAAAAATTAAAAGTGTATTCTTAATAGGCATAATCACCGCCCTCAAATGGAATCAGCGGTGGATTAGGACTCACAAAAATATGGATTTCTTGAGAAATATGTGAAGATGTTTTAGGACCGATAGATGTAAAAATGATATATTTTAAAAATATTTTATTTATTTATTTGAGAGAAAGAGAGTGAGAGAGAGCACGAGAGGGGAGAAGGTCAGAGGGACAAGCAGACTCCCCATGGAGCTGGGAGCCCGATGTGGGACTGGATCCTAGGACTCCAGAACCATGACCTGAGCCAAAGGCAGTTGCTTAATCAAATGAGCCACCCACGTGCCCTGAAAGTGATATTAATAACAATAAGTACCATTTGTTGAGAATTTTCTATGTAAGGCTCTATTTGAATTCTTTATAGGCATTATCTAATTTATGCCTCATAACAATTGGTTATTGGTTTCAGTTGAAGTTTAAGTTTCTATACATTACCCAATGTCAGGACTCAGAATTTCAAAGGAAGAAAAAATCTTGATTATACTACCAGAGGAAATTTTCACTTCTGCTCAGCCAGGGAAACAAAGCTTTGCACAAGATTTATGACTGAGTTCTCATTGGACTGGGTCCTCTCAGCTGTTAGCTGTCAGGCAGACCTTAAACTACCATATAGTAAATTCTCTTACATTTCTCTTAATTGGGCAACTTGTGGGTGGAGGGGAGATGGGGGTGGAATTGACTGAATATCTTTTTCTTGAATTAGGCTTAAGGGACAGCATAGCAGAAAAAGGATGCAGGTAGCAGTAAGGGAAGAGGTTTATTAAGTAGTCATATTGAACCCTGGTTTTGCACCTCTTCGGGTATGGGAGGTTCTGGGTGAGTAAATCTCCTTCAATAGTAGGTAATGAACTTGGTACCTGTCTTCCTTTTAGCCTTTGGTTCCCAGAGTGATCAGGAAGAGATGTTAGGTTAATTTTGAAGGAAGTCTCAAATCTGAGTGTTCATACCTATTTCCCTGACTATTAAACCTTTTCTTTCTTTTACATATTGCTGTATTCACTTCTCATGAATTGTCTTACATCTTAGACTTTTTGATTGGTTGGCTTTGTTTTGTCTCTTGGGTGTACTCACTCATGCAAAGTACCCTTTTGGAAGTTTGAAATGTAATTTTGAAAGTATTTTTGTGAGTTCTTTGCAGAGGGGAGGGATGTCCCATCTTATTCATCTTTATGATGAGTCCTATCATTGGCATTTTGATACATTTTTGTCAGACAAATGGAGAGTTCTTGTTTTAGTTCAAGGAGACTTCTCTAAGTGTTGGAGTTGCCAGATGGTAGTACAGAAGGCTCTTGGGAGACGGTGAATTCCGGGCAGGCATGGACTTGGGAGAATTTGATCACCAGACAGCAGATAGGGCCAAATGATTTCTAAGGCTTATTGTAAACTTGAGATTCTATAATTCTTCTATTCTCTAACATGTGTCCAAAGAAGAGAGATACAGAAAGTAAATTGGAACACATTATTCAGTAAAGCCTTTGATATCAGAGATGGTTAATGGGATTTGTACCAGCCCTGGGAGAAGTGCTTTTCTCAGATTTCTTGAGTCAGCACGAACAGTTCTTGAAAAAGAGTTCCAATAAGATTGGACTTCAGATCATCTCCCAGATTTAGGTTGAGCCCCAGGAGAGAATGGTGAGAAGGAGAAATTGTTCTAGTATTTTCAGTTCCAAGAAAGTAGTGTGAGGGCCCCTGGGTGGCTCAGTTGATTAAGTGACTTTCTTCAGCTCCGGTCATGACCCTGGGGTCTCGGGATGGAGTCCTGCATCAGCCTCCCTGCGCAGCAGGGAGTCTCCTTCTCCCTCTGACCTTCCCCCATCTCATGCTCGCTCGCTTGCTCTCTCTCATTCTCTCTCTCTCAAATAAATAAAATATTTTTTAAAAAAAAAGAAAACTAGTATGAGTTTTAGAGTAAGTCAAGCCATTGTCATCCAGTTTACAAATAAATTCACTTAAAAAAGCTGAGAAGTAACATTACTTATTAAATGTCACCTAGTTTTGATTGGTTTTCCATACAACTTTTACACTGCTGCCTCATTTCTGAGGTCCCATCAAATTATCATTAATCTCAATTTTGTTTCTCTTATTACATTTGTGACAATTGAAGAAGGTGTAAGTTTATCCAAAAAGCTTAGAATTTCTCTCTGTCAGAGAGTACAAATGGTAGTCTAGAGGCAAAATCTGGCACAGAGTTGGGTTTTGTTGGGCCTGTCCTCTGTTTTATTTTAATAGAATTAATTGCTGATATTTAAGAATTTGGAAATTTTGCCCCAAAATCCAAATTTCAGGCTTCTCTCAAAAAACAAAATCAGATTTAGCTTAACCTCCATCAAGCTTCCTATGTAGCAAGTGCTACCTGGAGCTTGGTGGCTAGACAAGCCATGGTCATTACCTTCTCTTGTTGTTTTACGCCCGGTCCACTTCCCTCGTTGGGACTTATCTGGCTTCTGAGGGCATTGGAGTTTTTTTTGTTTTTTGTTTTTTTTTTTAAAGATTTTATTTATTTATTTGTCAGAGACAGAGGGAGAGAGAGTAAGCGAGCACAGGCAGACAGAGTGGCAGGCAGAGGCAGAGGGAGAAGCAGGCTTCCTGCCGAGCAAGGAGCCCGATGTGGGACTCGATCCCAGGACGCTGGGATCATGACCTGAGCCGAAGGCAGCCGCTTAACCAACTGAGCCACCCAGGCGTCCCGGCATTGGAGTTTTTGACCCTGGCTCTGTATGTTTACATGCAGATCTTAAGACTCTAAGTAGCTATTCTTTATGTCCACCTCCAGAGGAGACTGCTAAACAATGTAAAGTATTTCACTGGATTTGGGCAGAATGTTCTGCCTTTGGGATGATCCCAGCCAGCCAATCCTGTAACCAGGGTGAAGAAGAAAAATCGTGTCCACCCTGTGCTGTTTGCCGGCATCCAGGAGAGCCCTAGTCTAGGAGACCAGGACTGAAGTGCCCCGGAGACGGTTGCTTGCCTAAACTCAGGATTACTTGGCACCTGCACTGGGGAAGAATCCAGTGGCATGGCAAAAGCCTCGATGCCATCCATTCAGACAGCTTTCTGAATGTCGGCAGCTAAGAGAACATCAGCTTTGCTTGCGAGTAGTGTGGGTTCTCACCAGAAACCCCTAAATTTAAAAGGGGGGAAAAAAACATTGTGCTCTGGGTCAAAGTGGAAGTTTTTGGTCTTGCTGAATTGGTCTCATTTTTACATAAAAGGAAGATGGTACAAGAATTCCAAGCACTTCTGCCTGCTTTTAGTGGCCTTTCCACTCTACCCCTAAGGTGCCAAGATAATTAAAAATGTTCCAGGGCTGCAAAAATTAATCATGAGAATAGAATGAATACAAAGAATTTCTACTGTTTGGTCTCAGAGCTACACGTGAATCAGGGTCCTGTGAAAGATGATCCTGGCTGAGTCCCATGCTTGTCCACTGAGCTTGAAGTTCCATTAAACATGAAGTTATACATTCATGACCAATTCTGATTTTTACCTAGGTTTCTAAAGGCTTAAAAGGGGACGCTCTTATGATTCTGAACAACCTGCGCTTTGGTTCTAATAAGAAAAAGGAGTTATGCTTGACCTTGAAATTTTATTCTCATGCTGGCCTAAGACTGAAGCCAGATATCCGAAATTTGTTAAAAGCAGAATGTACTTTTGAAAAGGCTCGGAGCCTGAGGACAAGCCTGAGTAGATTAAAGTGCTCTCAGTCCCTCCGGTGCCCAAGACTGAGTCAGTGACTTCCTGAAGATCTTCATCACTTACTTTACATTTACTTCATTTTCTTCACTTCCCCCCTTTCCTCACACCCCCCTCCTCATTTTTCCTCTCTTACTTCTCTCCCTCTCCTCAATTCTTTTAAGCTGTTTCTCTTTATCTCTTCTTGCTCTCACCTTTCCCTCTTTTCCCTCAGTCTGTCAGTTCATTGTCTTTCATTTCTGTCTTTTTGTGACTCCTGACTTTATATCAGACACAGGGGTCAGAAAGTGGAGGTGGGACAGTAGAGTATCCCCCAAACTGAGAAGGCACTTAACGATCAGAAGACGAAGCAGGCCAGTCCATACAGTTGACAGAGTCTCATTCAGGGTAATTTGCTGATGGAGGTTTGGGCGGTCAGTGATCCAGCTGCGTGGTTATTTTCCACAAAGTCCAGACCTTAGTCCACAGATTTTGTAGAGCAAGCAAGGGGTCATATGGGGCATTGTAGTGAGATCCACAGTTCCTTCACATGCTCCTCGAAGGGTTTGCATGCACCTGACAGCTAACCTGTCATTAGATCTTGTGGCCCTACCTGTGCATCAGGAAGGGGAAAGACTTTGTTGCCTCTCACAGAGTCATGGGAGGCCAAAACGTGCCTCCCCTAGCCTGGCCTTGGTGGGCATTTCTAAAGTATCTGAAGTAACGTCCAAGGGTCCTGGAACACACACTTCCATGGAAGGTGATCCGGCAAACATGGACAAGATGGCGGGCCAAAGATGGAGTCACTGTTATCCGTGCTCCCATGGCAGAGTGCTGTTTAACAGAGTAAAATTGAACAGAAGTAGTACACAGTTTGGGCAGAGACGTGGGGAGGAAAGTTTCAAGTAAAAGGCCATGTCTAGGTCATGGATGCGTAGCTAGGAAAGAGGTGGAGGGAAGCTCCCTGGTACTGGGGATTCTCAGGAAGGGCAGTGTTTCACAACAACACACTGGGTTATTCCCACATTGATCCTGTTTAAAAATGAATCTCTTCCAGGTAAGAGCAGCTACGGGAATGAGTGGACCTTGCAGAGGCCATAAAGCTTAGACAGTATCTGAGATCTTACAAAGAGGTATAAGATTAGGAAATCCTAGCAGTTTTACCTTAGTATTTCTGAACTGCTTTTTGTTGTGAAGATTAAACAATACAATGTCTTTTAAGAAGTGTACTTTTCAAAGTAAATCATAAGATGAATGGACCCCAAACAAGACAAGAAAGGTAGAAGATAGGTATTTTAAATAATTTGTCATTTTAAGCTACTTTTTAAATTTAAAACTTAAATCTAATTAAAGTAAAATCGAAGTCAACTCTGATCATGTAGGTACTTATAAATCCTTCCATTCCATATCCTCAGTATTGTATTAAATGTAGGTGACATTGTTCTCCCTTGTCTAAATTAACATAACATAATTTTAAAAAATCTGTTGTCAAGGATTTGGCAGGAAATGTCATTTTCTGGTAAGTTCATCAGTTAGAACATAGTTCTACAGCTGTCTTTTCTAATGTGAATAATATGCATTTGTTTTTAACTTACTAAATATATAAATTAAAACATTCCCAACAGTAAGTGAATGAAGAACTGAATAAAACTAGCATCCCTTGCCCTTTTAGAGGATTTATTTTTATTTTATTTTTTTAAGATTTACTTGTTTGAGAGAAAGAGAACACATAAGCATAGGGGGAAGGGGCAAACAGAGAGGGGAAGAGACTCCAGCAGACTCTCTACTGAGTGTGGAGCCTGACATGGGGCTCGATCCCATGACCACAAGATCATGACCTGAGATGAACTCAAGAGTTGGATACTTAGCTGACTGAGTCACCCTGGTTCCCCTAGAGTATTTAATTTTAAATCCTCCTAATAATTGATGAGCCCCTGCTTATCACCGTGCAATATGGAACAAACTGTCATCCGTGTAATGCCCTGAACTTTCCAGATAGCCCTGTGCCTGGGGCTTTGCCCAGGCTGCTCCTTTTGCCGTAATACTCTTCCTGTACCCACCCTCAACTTGGCACTTTCCTACTTGTCTGCCAACTCCAGTTTACGTGGGCAGTTTGCTCTTCGTTCCTGTGTGTTCTCCCAGCACATGCTTCCATTACAGGACTTACTGCATTGCACTGTAAATGATGATCATTATAACAATAACAGTCATTTGTTTTCATGTCTGTAGACTGGGAGCTCACCTGAGAGGCCCTGGGGCACGACGCAGTTGTTTTGTTTCCCCGGAGCTCAGCACCTGGAGGGTGCTCAGTAAATGTTTGTTGGATGACTAGCGGAAGCCTTTCTTTTCTCACTTGTTTACTTGTTAAGTGAACCTGTTGGATTCCATTTTTGCAGATTATGTGGGTATAAGTTGGACGTGTCTGCGGGACCAGAAATACCATTTTATTACAGAGTTTGGCTCATATCTGAGGATAAAATAAAAGAATGTAACTTTTGATACAAAGGTAGCCTATCAAACTAGACATTTTATTTGGTACTTTGAAGGGATACCATAATGAAGGGAATTAATGTTTCTGACATTTGAAAAGATTTATTCATTTTTTTATTTGAGAGAGAGAGGGAGCACACACAGTGGAGAGGGGAAGAGGGAGAAGGAGAGAGACTCTCAAGCAGACTCCCCACTGAGTGCGCAGCCCGTCGCGGGGGGGCGGGGGTCAGTCTCACAGTCCAGCGATCACCACCTGAGCTGAAATCAAGAGTCTGACACTCAACCGACTGAGCCACCCAAGAGCCCTCTGTTTTCTACAAGCCAGTTTTAACGAGCTGGTTGCTGTTCAGTATTTACTTAGGCCTGAAAAATCTTGAAAGATACACATATTAATATACGTGTGTGTGTGTGTTTTAATGGTATCTCTTTTAAGGATTTTATAGCCTAAAGCTTGAAAGGCATTTATTCTATGATTGAAAACTGTGACAGTCAGTAAATATAAACTTTATGTTGAGGAGCACAAGCACTTGACCACTTTCTGCTTGCCTTGTATCATCACCTCCTGGGCCAGAGTTCTAGCTCCTTGGAGCCAGAGGTCATTGGAGTTCTCGCTTACTGAACTGTAGTTAAGTCAGTGTAAGATATAAAGTCGCCAATAGCAATCCAATGAAAGTCTGTGGTAGAGACTTAAAGAAAATTAAATGAAATGATTAGTGTTTCCTTTGGCATTTTCCTAGATGAAGGTATCCTCTGTGGTAGAAGTAGACATATAAAATTCCTTTAACTGGGAGATGTGTAAAATATGATAGTCAGTGGTTTTAACTAGAGTCTTTTCCACTGTTGACCAAATAGGGCATGGTTAATGGGGGAAACCTTGTGGGGCTGGATGCCAGAAGGACCTAATGGAGCAAAGAAAGAGGAGGTAGTGATGCGACAATGACCTTGGGGAGAGGGAAATGGAAAAACCATTTTATGAATTAGCAGAATTTGGGTCCTGAGTCCATAATGTACATAACTAAGCTTTCTGACAACTTGCGATCTTTACTAAAACATTCACCAGAGATAGTACTGAGCCTCTGTTATGTGCTCTATGGAAATTTAAAGACATGATATTTGTATTCGGGGATTTATAATCTGTGTAGTTCAAAGCTTTACAGTAATTTTAACATATTAGCAATTTATAACAATTTACAGTTTAAAACAGCAACTTAAATAAGCACAATTTAAGAACAGCAATAGTTGACCTAAATTCACGGTTTCCCATAAATTACAACATTCAGGAAATACTAGGGAATTAGTATTAGTCACTTAACTAGTTTTTATAAAATATTTGAGTTTTTCAGGGGATGAAGAGGTTCTTTTGGCTTTCTTAACTAAGTAAATACTAGGAATGTAATCATTGCTTTTCTAAATGATGCTAGCTAGATTCTTGGCAGTTAAATTTTATTTGATACATTAAGTTATATACAGTGTCTGTATACATTCAAACAAATTACTTAGAAGGCCAACCTGGATCACTTGGGCTTGCTTTGTATAATTATACACTATGTGTAATTGTTGAACATTATAATTTTGTATCATAAACTTTGGAGTCAGACAAACCCGAATGGAAATCCAAGATTTAGTATTTAATAATTGTATGACTTTGGACAAAATAACCTCTCTCTACTTTGATATTCTCATTTTATTTAATGAAGGCACTACATAATATGATTGCTGTAAAAATTAAATGAGCTAAGCTGTATCAAGTACCTGTCACAGAATCTGGAACATAGTAGGAACTCAATAAATATTCTCCTGGTATTTACTATGTAAATGGTAAATTGCTTGGGAGGCTACACTGTACACTTTAAAATTATAATTACTGCAATAAGGAGAAGAGCCTTAATTTGAAAAAGGCTCAGTTTGGGGAGCCTGACTGGTTCCATCATCAGTAAAGTTGTAACTCTTGAATCTCGCAATTGTGAGTTTGAGCCCAGTGTTGGGTGTAGAAATTATTACTTTAAAATCTTTTTAAAAGGCCGGGGGGGGGGGCACCTCAATTTGAAAGTAACTCAGTACAAAAATTTTAAGTTATTTTAAAAGTTTTTCATTCTTGAGGGGTGCCTGGGTGCCTGGGTGGCTCAATGGGTTAAGCCTCTGCCATTGACTCAGGTCATGATCCCAGGGTCCTGGGATTGAGCCACGCCCACATCGGACTCTGCTCAGCAGGGAGCCTGCTTCCCCCTCTTTCTCTCTGCCTGCCTCTCTGCCTGCTTGTGATCTTTCTGTCAAATAAATAGATAAAATCTTTTTTTTTTAAAGAAGTTTTTCATTCTTAAAACTTACTCCAAAAAAATGTGCAAGCTTTTCTATTTATTCCAAGAGACTTCATGTTGAATTATATCAGGAAAGAATGTCAACGTTTTGAGAATGCCTTGAACCTTTGAAAGGTCAGCAACACAAGCTATTCCAAAATGTAAATCTTAGATCAATGGTTTTCACATGTGGTCTTTTTCTGTTGTAAAAATCAATCTACTAATACAGCCTGAAATGTCCTTGCTTAATTATGGGGAAGTTAATGAAATCTTACCTCTTGTGCATTCCAAATACAGGCATGACGATGAATCAGCTCTGTACTTCCTTAAACTGGCCTTTCCTGCAATGTATTACACTGCAATTGATCCCCTTAAGTTACTGCCTTTTATCCTGGCTAACTGGCTTTCACGGGGCGGATGGGGGGGGTGTGCAAATTTGTTTTCCATACTTCACCTGAAAATGTTATCTAGGCCAAAATGCAATATTTGGCTTTCAAAAGCTATGAAAACTGAAGCTTTTATCCTAAAATAATTCTGAGTTTAATGTCCTTTCAAATGAAGATGTTGTAATGACAACTCAGAGAAGTGTATGCAGCCTCTCTTTAAGTGTCAGAAATGTGAAATTGACTTTACTTTTATATCCAAAACAACGAAGATTAACTGAACCGAGAGGACAGTTAACCTTGTTTTATTCCAAAAGGTTTTATCATAATTCTACTCCCCCACAAATATGCTAGCCATCTCTAGAGTTCTAGGATGAGATCGTGGTTTTCAGCTTAGAATGGAAGCAACTTGATTTCATATATGTCTATGCTATTTATTTTGCTTAAATTGTTGGTGATCTCATAATTTAAAAGTAGAAAGACTAGGGAAAGGCAGTAACCTGGAAGGTTACATTTGGTCCAGCCATCCAAAGCTTCCTTCCCTAGAATCTAACTCTTCTGGGCCAGAATATCAAAAATATAATTTTTACTTTAAGGAGCTACATTTCCATGCCACAAATTTGCACAGCCTTCAAAATCCTGCATATCCTTTGAAAGCAGTACAGGGCCAATGCTCTCTGAAGCTGTCACTGATGATAATCCCAATTGGCCCATGATTGTTTCTTTTCTGAAAGTCCTTTAGGCTATGTAGTCAATATTATCAAATCTAGAACATCTTTCTTCTTTTTTCATTACATATTTTATGATAATTGGCCAATGCAGTGCTTTACAAGATGAGGAAGTCTTTTCATTTCTTGTTAAGACCTTTCATTTTCTTTGGAAGGAGGAATAAGACATCTATAATTAGCAGTCATTCTGCAGTTGAGGAGTCCAAAGAAATATTTCCTCCTCCAAGGTCACACTCCTAACTGCAACTAGTCTTACCTCCTCTGTATTCTGTCCTGTATGTGCATTGTGCTTAAGTTCTGTCTTCTCATCAAGCCTGCTAATTCTTCAAAAACCTCTTCTGATGAGAACTCCACATTTCAGATTCCACCTATGAGAAACTTGGTTGCTAATCTCCTCAGATCCTAGAAGAGCTTTGTCCTATAGATGAGCCACATTTCTAATTTTAGATTTTTTAATAGTTATTTTTAAAAAGTGAAAGGAAACAGATGAACAGGTGAAGTTAATGTCAATCATGTCTTTTCTGTAAGCCAATGTCTAGAGTTTTTTCCCAGTGTCCACATTTTTAAATGTCAGCATTAACAATTATCAGTGAGACATTTTTACATCCTTCCTTCTTCCTATTAAGATGTTGAAATCTCACGTGTATTTTTACCCTGATGGCACATCTCAGTTTGGACTAGCCACATTGGAAGCTCTCGGTGCGACTAATGGCTCCATATTGGCCAGCACAGCTCTACAGGTTTCTCCACAATGTGGTTGAAAATCAGCTTCTGCTTTCTGATAGCAAATTAAATGGAAATACTCATTAGTTCCACACCAGATGACAGATATGAGTGATTCATGACTAATTAAAATAATAGGCTTAGGCAGGGGAGAACGTGGATCCCATTCATTCTTGTGAGAGTTTTATTGTTGGTTTGTTTGGCCTAGTAATTCATAATTCAGACAGGGAACCATACAGTTTACAAAAGAAATTCTGGTTTCTTGAGGTGTAAGATGTTTAGCATTTCATTTATTTAATTAGTTATTTGTGTGATTTTCTGGAATGCAAGTCTGATGATGTATCTTCTTTAAGCAGAACTGTTCAGTTCTTTGCTTGTGTTTCCTCAAGTAACCCAGTGAAAAGATTCACCTGGGTATTTAATAAAAATCCCCCGTTCCAGGTCCTGCCAGACCAACAAGATAAAAATAGCCAGCCAAGGGGATTGGACACAGGTATTTTTTTTTTTAAGATCTTATTTATTTATTTGACAGATCACAAGTAGGCAGAGAGGCGGGCAGGGTGAGGGTGGGAAGCAGGCTCCCTGCGGAGTGGAGAGCCTGATTCGGGGCTCGATCCCAGGACCCTGGGATCATGACCTGAGCCGAAGGCAGAGGGTTTAACCCACTGAGCCACCCAGGCGCCCCAGACACAGGTATTTTTAATAAGCACCCCAGATGGTTTTTATCATCAAACCAGTCTGGGAAACTGACCCAAGATAGAAAGTCTTACTCCTTAGTTCTCTGCAAGGGGCTGCCCTAGGCTTATGACCAGACCCCCTAGCAGTCCAGGGTTGGGTTTCCACAGCAGAGACGCCTTTGGTGTAAGTCTCTTTGTTCTCTCCCTCCTCCTGCAGGTGAGTTTGCTATTCCTTCAGCCCAGAGTACCTTACCCCTATGTGTATCAGCAAACTGCTAGGTCAATCTCAAGGTTACCTCCTCAGTGCTTGCCCCTTTGCCCAAGCATGGAAACTTCCCCGCACACCTCCATTGCTCTTTGACACACATACTTTCAGACCCTGAAGGTCACTGGCTCTCACCGCTCTCACAGATGCACTGTTTGTCTTCTCACCGAGGATGGGGTTCAGGACTTCCCGCCTGTTCTTTATAGTGCCTAGTAAGGAGCCTGGCACAGAGAAATGGTCAGTGAATATCATTGTAACAAAAGCCTGCAGATGCTAGTAATAATAGCATCTTTACATTTTACCGGGTGGTTTGCAGATGGCGGCGTGCTTTTCGTTTCTACTCATTTAATCTTCCCCAGTCTTGTGAGGTGGGACTGTTATTTCACAAGGTGAAAATTGAGAGGTTAAGTCACTTATCCCATGTCCCATGATTTAAAAAAAAAAAAAAAAAGATTTATTTATTTATTTATTTGAGAGATGAAAGAACATGTGCAAGTGGGGAAGGGAAAGAGGGAGAGGGAGAGAGAGAATCTCAAGCAGACTCCCCACTGAGCACAGAGCCCCAGGTGGGGCTCAATCCCAAGCCCCTGAGATCATGACCCAAGCCAAAATCAAGAGTGGGACACTTAACCCTGAGCCATCTAGGCACCCCTCCCGTGATTTGTAATACTACCACTAGAGCTCCTGTCTATGTCCATATTGATGTCACCTAATTTCTGTGTGAAGTATAAGAGAAGCATAAATCTTGGATTTCTACTGAAATGGAGAAATGGTCTTTGCTTATGTCTGTGGATTTTTTAAAATTTTATTTATTTATTTGACAGACAGAGATCACAAGTGGGCAGAGAGGCAAGCACAGAGGATGATGGAGGATTGGGGGAAGCAGGCTCCCCGCTGAGCAGGGAGCCCGATGCAGGGCTCGATCCCAGGATCCTGGGATCACAACCTGAGCCGAAGGCAGAGGCTTAACCCACTGAGCCACCCAGATGCCCCTGTGGATTTTGTTTTCTCCAAATTTCTAGCATAAAAAAATGTATTTCACCAAAGTTTGCACCTGGTAGTTAGCTAATTGGCAACTGAAAGATTGTATAAATATTCATGTAAACAGTAAGCATGTGAATAATTGACAGAACCAGTTAGAACATCCCTGGGTTCTTCTCTGAAACATTCCATTGGCTCTCACCTATCATTTGGGAAAATACTTTTTATTCATTGGGTAAAGGTACTGATAAATTTTAACAGAATGTATACTTTTTTAATTATCATAAGGAAAAATCTGACCAAAAAAGACTATGAAATAATTGAAATGGTTTTGACAACTTAGAAATTTTGTTGCATTTCTATCTGCTGGGCAATCATGAGTGTCACACCCAATCTATCGATTTTATGTGCTAGTGCTAGTCATTTAGTAACATATTAGAAAAGCAGCCCCATCTCATGGACTCAGATCTTTCCACGAACTATGCATCATTCTGTGGTCTCACACAAATTTATTTCCAAGGATTAGGACTTCCCTTTCTTTATCATCTATAGGAAGAAATGTCTCTGTTTCCTCCTTCCTAAGGCAATTTTGTTTTATTTAGTATTGGCAGCAGATTTTTATAGCTTAGAGGAACTGTTTCAATTTTGTTTAACAGATTGAGTAGTTTGAAAGCATACTTTTTGTGTACTATTGTTGGATTGTTAATGTTGATTCTTTCTGTGGTGGCACTCTTAGATCAGAAATGAAATAATAAGTCTTTTTTTAAAAAGCAGCAAATTTTAGTCCTGTTAAAGTGGCCATTATTATTATTTAGTAGGTCCTGACCTAGATTTAAATAATGGCCACTTAGAACCTCCTCAGAGATGGTATTTTTCTGCCTAAAAGAGATTGTGCTATTTGGGAGTCATGGTAATAAGCCCCTCCTAATGTTCTACTAGGTAAATCTTTTCTATACCATTAGAAATTGTGACAATTAACACACCAATGATGCTCACAGTTAGTAAATTTACTACTCTGGTTTACAAACAAATTCAGGATGAAGTAAAAATACTGAAGCAAGAACCACCATGAAGGCATCATTTTATTTTATTTTATTTTATTTTATTTTATTTTATTTTATTTTATTTTATTTTATTTTTTAAAGATTTTATTTATTTATTTATTTATTTGACAGAGATCACAAGTAGGCAAAGAGGCAGGCAGAGAGAGGAGAAAGCAGGCTCGCTGCCAAGGAGAGAGCCCGATGCGGGGCTTGATCCCAGGACCCCCGGATCATGACCTGAATTGAAGGCAGAGGCTTTAACCCACTGAGCCTCCCAGGCGCCCCTGAAGGCATCATTTTAAAGTACTTACCCTTATGTTGTCAAATTTGATTAACTACTAAAAAAGTGCTAGGTATGGAAATATGAGGAGTTATTTTGTTAGTACTATTATCGTCATTCTTAGGAATGTCTTCACAACCAAAATTTCATGGAATTGTGATACAGCAGTATATCTTTTTTGTATAATAGCTGTAAGTCACAGATCATTTAACTCACCCACGGAAAGTGTACAATTCAGTGTTTTTTAGTGTGTTCACAGGTTTGTAACCATCACCACTGTCACTTCTAGAACATTTTCATCATCCCATAAGGAAACCCTACACCCCTTAGCAATCCTCTCCCATTTCCCCCCAACTCTCCCAGCCCTAGTAACAACTCAACTGCTTTCTATGGATTAGTCTCTTCTAGACATCTCATAATGTAATCAGTTTCCCTTCATGACTGATTTCATTCACTAAGGTTATGTTTTCAGGTTTCATCTATGTTGTAGCACAAATCAGTACTTCATTCCTTTTTATGAAGCCTGAGTAACATTCTATGGCTAGACCACATTTTGTTTATCTGTTCAATTGATGGACAAGTATGTTGTCCTACTTTCCAGCTATTATAAATAATGTTGCTCTAAACATTTGTATATAAATTTTTGTGTTTTCATTTTTCTTGGGTATGTA
Organism: Mellivora capensis; assembly: GCA_004024625.1. NCBI lineage: Eukaryota > Metazoa > Chordata > Mammalia > Carnivora > Mustelidae > Mellivora > Mellivora capensis. The sequence goes on from PISX010000886.1 coordinate 105,450, forward strand.
CCTAGGTAGAAGTGGACTTGCTAAGTCTGTGTTAACTCTATGTTTAACAGAGTTGAAGAACTTCCAGATTGTTTTCCAGAATAGCTGTTCCATTTTGCATTCCCACCAGTAGCAAACGAGGGTTCCAGTTTCTCCACATCATTACCAACTCTTGTTATTATCAGTCTTTTTTATTATAACCATCCACGCAGGTGTGAAGGGGTGTCTCATTTACTTTTGATTTGCCTCTTCCTGATGGCTAATGATGTTGAGCCACGTTTCATTTGCTGTTGGCCATCTGTAGATCTTCTGTGGAGAAAATATCTGTTTAGATTCTTTGCCCATTTAAAAAATTGAATTACTTGTGTTTTTGTTGTTGAGTTGTAAGAGTTCTTATATATTCTAGATATAAGTTCCTTATTAGATACATAATTTGCAATATTTCTCTCGATCTATGAATCATCTTTCCACTTTTTTGGAGGTTATAGCTGTATATCTTATACAGGACATTATGTCTTCCAGGCTCTTCCACAGTCTACCACTGTCTACTCCCCTTTCCATAGCTTCCTGGTACATTTCTTCATTACAACACTGATGTACTGATACTATCAACTTGGGATTTGTATTTCCTACCAGAAGAAGTTGTGCATCCTAAATCTTTGTAACTCCTGCCTAACACAAAATAGGGGCTCAATAATGGCTTGGTTAACTAAATTAAAATGAAGCTTGAGTCTCAAAAAAATGATCCAGGTCAATACTAGATACATGAAAGCTAATAGAGTCCTGCAAGAGTGTCTTTAAAGAAGGTGGGTGGGAAGTTGCAATCCCTTCTACAGAAATAAGACTCACACTTTTTCGAGAAATCACTCCTTAATGTGATGCTTTCACCAGTTCCAGCCCTCATGACTTTTTGGTACCTGGGATGACAGTGGTGCTATGTCCTGTGGTCCCATTAAGGATTGATAGGGTGTGGGGCGTAGTACATCACTGACTTCTTTGATCTGTTTCGAGCGATGAGCCAGAATTTATGTGACTGTTTATTTTACTCGTTTATTAAAAAATCTTTTCAGTTCGTCAGTGCCATATAAGGTTAGATTACATCTAGTGAGGTCATGTTAATAAAGCTTTACCATACGTGCAGTGAAGTGAGCTCCTCTGACATTGTGCTGCCTTGCAGCTCTGGTGTGGTATGAGGAACCCAAAGGTTTTCTCTTCCTAATAAGGCATGTCTTATGCTAGTACCTTTATACTGATATTTTTTTTCCTTATGTTCTTTTTTGGTGATCTTTTCCTCATTTGTCCCCAACTTGTCTAAAGAGGTGATCAAATGAATTCTCCTTCAGTTTTTGGAGCATGTTTTATTTTCTTACAACAATACCCTAGATTCTGTCCCTTCACATTTTCCTTCTTGAAAATGCTGTTACTGTCCTGTTTTCATGGGGAAATTACAGATAATATGAAGTAACAGTTACTGCCTGCAAAAAGAAGATGAGTTGTTTTTTTTGTTTTGTTTTGTTTTGAAGATTTTATTTATTTATTTGAGAGAGAGCATGAGCGAGGAGAAGGTCAGAGGGAGAAGCAGACTCCCCGCGGAGCTGGGAGCCCGATGCGGGACTTGATCCCAGGACTCCGGGATCATGACCTGAGCCGAAGGCAGTCGTCCAACCAACTGAGCCACCCAGGTGTCCCTGAAGATGAGTTTTTTTAAAACTGTTTAAATATAGTCCTCCTTCTCAAACTCCCCTAGCTCTTGATTTTTTAAGATTTTTTTTTAAAAGATTTTTAATTTAATAAATAAATAAAATAATTTTTATTTATTTATTTGACAGAGAGAAATCACAAGTAGACAGAAGTAGGCAAAGAGGCAGGCAGATAGAGAGGGAGAAGCAGGCTCCCTGCTGAGCAGAGAGCCCGATTCGGGGCTCGATCCCAGGACCCTGGGATCAGGACCTGAGCTGAAGGTGGAGGCTTAACCCGCTTAGCCACCCAGGTGGCCCTAGCTCTTGATTTTAAACACTGAAGGAAGCAAGCAAGAGAAAAATCTAAGAATGAGACTGAAGAAGGAAGCCCACAGAATTTTTGTGGGGGGTTCTATTGAGATCTGTACTCTCGGCCACTTTTATTTCTTATTTGGCACTAACACTGCTTAAAAGAGGAAAAAAAAAACCTAGTTGACAGCCTAAGACGATTGATTTATTTTCTCTTAGCGCAGCAAGATGTGCTAAAATTACTAAATCTTAAAAGACTTACTGAGATTCCTGAATGAGAAATATCCCCACCCTTGATTTCTTTTTTCTTCATGAAACAAAAATAGTTCTGTATTTGTGGGGAAAAGAGTTTGGCAGACATGGTGATTATAATACTGTATTGAAAAACACTTACTTTGATTGACTAAAAACCAGATGCTGTTCCTGGTAGTTAAAAGCTTGTAATAATGTTTTCACTCTAGTGATCACCACACTTCTATGCGATTAATAATGGCTCCCCCAGTGCCTGGGTGGCTCAGTGGGTTAAGCCTCTGCCTTCAGCTCAGGTCATGATCTCAGGGTCCTGGGATCAAGCCCCGCATCAGGCTCTCTGCTGAGCAGGGAGCCTGCTTCCTCCTCTCTCTCTCTGCCTGCCTCTCTGCCTACTTGTGATCTCTCTCTGTCAAATAAATAAAATATTTAAAAAAAAAATAATGGCTCCCCCAATCTAGAGGTAGAGAAACCAAGGAGAGGACACTTGAGAAATGCTTCCTATGCCCCCCAGAGCAGTATTGCCTGGAACATGACCTTACTGAGGGCCTTGTTTCATAGTTATTTGGGCCTTTTTTGCCAGGATAAAGTATTTAATCTTCTTAAATCTCAGTTCCTTTTTTGTAAAATGAGGATAATACTCCTACCTACTTCACTAGGGTGTAGAATAGTGTTTGATTATTGTTAGCCTTTATTACATTGAGCACGTTTCCTGACTCCCCATTGAGAATTTGACTACCCTGCTATTAATGAGCTTGATTAAACATGGTCAAGTGTATGCATACATATTGTGAGCTCAGTCTTTCCCTATTGAAGAATAATAGGAAGGAATTGAGGAGATGTTATTTGGACATTGATTTGTCTCTCTCCTTTTTAAAGATTTGATTTTTAAGGAATCTGTACACCCAGATGCACCCAGATGGGGGGCCCAAACTCAACCCCGAGATCAACTCTTGAGTGGAGAGTTACATGCTCCATGGACTGAGCCAGCCAGGTGCCCCTGGACATTGATTTCTATCAACTATACTCAATGAGATTCAGCCCTCACTTTTAGGGAATACGCACTGACTCCGGGAAGGATGAAATAAAGTTTTCCAGTATGAATCTGCTTGTCTGGAGGTGAACCCTGGGTCTCAGACAAGAATAAGTCCTTCGTTATTGCTGTATCTCATTTTCCAGAACACACCATTTTCACTGTAATAGTCATTTACAGATAGTTTTGCATGATACGCCTTTGCTTTTGTGTTTTCCCTAAATCAAAGACTAACCTTCACCTTCCGAATGTATTAAAATCATCAAAGGATTCTCTTCAGGATTACATGTGTCAATAGAGATGTTAGTTTAAACGGTGTGTAAGAAGTGAAGGCCAAGCGAAGAGCCTTTGGTGTTTTGACTAGAATAATGGAGTGCAGTCTCAGGACTCCATTTATGAATGGATTATTTGGATATAGAAAGAAATTATTTTTAGGCACGGCATTCCTATAAACCCAGAAGCTACATGTTTTACAAACTAGAAATTTATGCGCTAAATACAAATTACCAGATGTCAGTTTCTGTATGTGCCAACTGGCAAATATGCGGTGGTTCAGAAGTCTGGAAGAAATGATGCTCGCATCTTTGCCATTCAAACTCAGAAGGGATAGTTGAGGGAAAATGCTGTTGAAAAAATTACAATGTACGCAGCACCTCAAAGATGTCACGTGTCATGAATTGTTATCTCCAAGGCTTTAATTTTTTTGCCCTCATGACTCCATGCATGTTTGTGGCATTGCAAATGTAACCCATGTTTCTGTTCTAATTTCTGACATTCTTTCCTGGGACTTGTCTCATTCTTTTAAAGGGTCAGCAGATTATGTAAAGAACCAGTCTAGACCCAGCAATCTCGCAAAGGTCCAATACAGAGCTAAATGTGTAGTAGGATTCATTACCTTTATCTTGCACGTACCAGCACACCTCACTGATTTTCACAAAACCGTCCAATGGATTCTCTTCTTTCCTTAGAAATTCGAGCTCAGCTGGTAGAACAGCAAAAATGCCTGGAACAGCAAACAGAGATGAGAGTTCAGCTTCTCCAGGACCTGCAGGATTTCTTCCGGAAAAAAGCTGAAATTGAGACGGAATATTCTCGGAACCTAGAGAAGTTAGCAGAAAGGTTCATGGCAAAGACAAGAAGCACTAAGGATCATCAACAGTACAAGTAAGAGAGACTTGACTCAAATTCGTCTTTCCAAGATGATAGCCTACCTTCTTAACACCTCCTTGGTTTTAGAATTTTCCATCTTTGAGAAGCTGTTGATTAGCATATCCCCATATATAAAAGGCAACTCTTTGCATTTATAATTTATGAGCATCAATGTATCACATTTTAAAAGTGATCTCTTGATATTTTTTCTCTCCAGTAAATGTATATTTGTGGATAACTTTATAAATAAGAAAAAAAAAGTGTGTGTTTATAAAATTGCTGATTACAGAAAAGTGGGAGTCACTCTCTACCAGGTAGATGTTTCAGTGGGCACATTTAAGATGGCTGCTTCTTCAAGCAAAGACCTCAGGATTTCTGTAGTGATTTTGTATGAAAATAAGCAGTAGGGGTTGCTTATGTTTGGGTCCCTACCCCCCAGTCATATTTGTGGTCACTGCAGTTGAGACTGACTTAAAACAAGGATCTTTAGGAAAATAATATGACCAAATGCAGTTAAACCTTGAATTAATTAAAAAAACAACTTTGAATTAAATGTACTTCCTTTGTTTAAAAAACACATACAGATTTTCTGATAATGAAATTTGCTTTGTAATTTAGATCCTAGAGACAGACAAGTAGGCAGACAACTTTAATGAAGAATCCAAGTACTGTGACAGGGTAAGTGCAGACAGACCCGATGGAAATCCACTTAGTAGTGGAGGTGGGGAAGGGAAGGTCAGAGAAAGGTCTTGGAGGAAGTGACATGTAAGTGAAACATGAATGACTAGTTGGCAAGTTGAGGGGCCCAGAGCAGGAGGTTCCAGGCAAGGGGAACATCCTGCATCAGGGACTAGAAGGGAAGGGGGGTGTAAGGCAGTTTTGTGGAACAGAAGCAGTTGGGTGGGAGCGAGTAGTGAGGTGGTGAGCGGTGTGGCTCCAGATGAAATTGTACCAGGTCCAGGAGGCCTGTAGATCACACTTGGCAGTTTGGACTTTGTCCTGAGAGCATGAGAAGCCTTTGGAGAGTTTTATTAGAAGACTGGCCAGCTCAGACCTGAACTTTTTTTTTATTTTATTTTTAAAGATTTTATTTATTTAATTTGACAGAGGGAGCAAGACAGCACAAGCAGGGGGAGTGGCAGGCAGAGGGAGAGGGAGAAGCAGGCTCCTCACTGAGCAGGGAGCCCGATGTGGGGCTCGATCCCAGGATCCTGGGATCATGACCTAAGCCGAAGGCAGACACTTAACCAACTGAGCCTGAGCCACCCAGGCACCCCTTAGACCTGCATTTTAGAATGATGACGAAGACCACAGATAGGACTATGGACTGGAAGAAGCCATAGTGGAGGGAGGGAGACCATGCAGGGGGCTCACAGTAATGGCATGCACTAGCAACACCACAGGGAGAAAGAAATAGACTTGTCTAGGAGATCATTAAAAGGCAACACAATCTTCCTGAAATATAGTAGACTAGGTAATCTGAAAAGTATTTCTTCTATAAAACTCCCAGAAATGCTGATTAAAATATGATAGACATCATTTTGAATGTGTAACTGAACTCATAGGAAAGTAAGGGAAATTTCCAGGGGCCAAAAAAGGAAGAGGAAACTGAAAACTCAAGTGGACATTTATATCCACGCTTTAGTCCCATATGGGGACTAAAGGTGAGGCCTGTGCAAGATAGGGAGGTGGGACTGGAGGTTTCCTACCGGCAACCCTTTTGCGCTGCACTCCAGCGTAAAATAGGGACCAGCACAACGACTGTCTCAGTGCGTTGGTAAAACAGAAAACCACCGACCCCCTGCAACAACAAGGCCTGTCTGCTCAGCCTGAGCTGCAGACTGGAGAAGGTGTCAGAGAGGCCCGTCTTTGTCTTCACCACTGGCTTTGCTGTTTTCTTTTATACCCTTCTGTGGCCTTGGATCCTACATAAAAAGTAGGATTGGGCAGTATCTCCAGGGTACTTTTGCAGAAGCAAATGCAGAATAATTCTAGATAGGGAATACTTTTTTTTTTTTTTAATGGCAACCTCTTGTGTTGGTCCAACATAGAAATAAATCTTAGTGATGGTTTACAGGGTGGACAGATGTCCAATGTACTTGACAGAGACTAGAGCTGGGGAGGAGACTGAAGCCAGTACTCTAGTATAGTAACTGTCCCTTTTTAAAGTAAGAAAACAGCCCATTCACCCATTCAGTAAATATTTTTGAATATCTTCTGTGCACTTGGTAATCGGTTGTGAACTGGGTATGGGCCCATGCACCTTAGTCTGATCCCTTAGGGCTTCAGCTGCCCCTTTTTCTTTCTCCCAGTTTGTGGACGTGTTTTGTCAAAAGGTAAACTGTTTGGAATTTTCTTTGACTTGGATAAGTTTATTGAATATGGGAATGAAGGTAAGATGGATAATGAGTCTACAGAAAGGACAAATCAAGGGTAGGAAGAAAATCAAGGACAGACTTCACGAAAGAGCCAGACCTGGTTCGAATACTGGCTTTACTGTGTGGTTTTGGTCAAGTTGCTTACCCTTTCTGAGCCTTGGTTTCCTAACTTGTACAATGAGATTTTGTGACCATTAAATGGGAAACGTGGTGAAGTGCTTGATGTGACTGATAGCCAGCATGAGTTGTGTACTTAGTGTTTCCTCTCCTCTCCACCAGATAAATGTTAAGTCTTGGGCACAGCACTCAGCTTTAGGATATTCATTATGTAGAACTGTCCTTAGCTTAGAGTTACCTCTGACAGAAGACCAAGGCTTAGATCAGCCTTCCTCCTACTCAAAGACTCTGATACCAGCTTTGGTCTTAACAGCAAATCAGCATGCCTTGCTAAGCCTCACTTCTCTCCGGATAGAGGGGATACAAAGAATTTCTGCCTTGAATTGTAGTGGTAAGGATTATGTAGAGTTACTGTGTGTAAAGTCATTAGAACATCCGCTAGATAAAAATAGCGAACTTTGTAGAGCACTTATTATGGATCTAAGGCATTATAATAAGCATTAAAATATACATATATTAACTGAAATAATCCTCATAAGAATCTTATAAATACTGTTATTTTACCCATTCTCCAAATGAAGTTACAGATGCAGAGAAAAGCTTAAATAATTTGACCAAGATCACGTAGCTAGTAAGTGTAGCTCTGGGACTTGAACTCGAACAGTACAGATCCATATTCTTTGTGTAGTATTCCTTAGAGTAGCTGATCCGTGCCCGACAGCTGCTGCTGTTATTGGTATTGGTATTTTGGTATTGTTATCACTTATTAAGACAATATTATGTGTTTACTCAGTGAGTGAAATAACATTTATTTAATGCTTACCATGGGGAAGGCACTCAGGATACAAAGACGTAGGAAATGTTGTCAAAGTAAGAAATGTTCTCAAAGAATGTATGGGTTACTTCAGCATAAGGACACACGTAAAAGTCAGTTTAACAAGGTGATCTTTATCTCTCAGGCTGACTGGATAGAGAATGTCAATAGAAGGGCTGTTGTCTGTCATAGAACCAGTGCCCCTTGCTTGATGGCTTTGAGGAAAAAAAGGATGTTCCCTAGGTTGGGGCTGTAGTTCTGCTGTGCCAGGAGGCTTTTCTAGTGTGAGCCAGGGCTAGGACCCCAGAAGAGGACTTTGCCCCTGCACCTGTTCCTGCTTCCACTTCCGTCCTCTACTTCCTCTTCCTTCTGTAGAGCATTTGGACTTGATTCAGTGTCAGATCCTGAATCTGAGGAACTTATAGGCAGAAAGAGCTGACTTAATGATTTCTTTCCTAACTTAATTAATATTCAGAGTCATAAATGACCGTGAGTAGTAGAATAACATTTCTGATACACATGGCTCTACTGTCCCTGAGTTAGCTTAAGCCTCTGGTGCCTTTTCTTTATTTTTCAGTTAGATTTCAAAAAACAAAAAGCATTATACTTTTTTCTTTCTTTCTTTCTTTTTTTTTTTTTTGAAGTAGTAACATCCCAGTTAGTTACTGGTTTTGTTTGGAGGTTTTCTTTAAGATTTTTTGCAAGTCGTCTTTTGTGGTTTATATTCACTTTTAGGTTTATTATCTAGAATAAAACAAGGTAGGAGCACCTGGCTGGCTCCCTTGGTAGACCGTTGCTGCTCTTGATCCTAGGGTCGTGAGTTCAAGCCCCACGCTGGGTGTGGAGCCTACTTAAAAGGATAAATTAAAATAAAAATATTAGGATAAAACAAAGTGTGTTTACAAATGTGAAATAGTTTAGTGACAAGTTATAGGCCAGTAAACTTCTTGGTTCTGTTCACGAGCCTCCCAAAAATGTTGTCAAGTTGTGATTCCCAGGAACACTTTTTGGGAAGCTGATGTTTATGTATCAGGGGACTAATAAATAATCCTCAAATGTATGTTCCATGGAAAGCATGGAAAGCCAAATCTCTTTTCCAGCAGCAGACTGGACGTTCAAAGCAGACTTTGTGTGTAGCGGCAAACCACAGTCTGTCTGTGAGACAATAGTCAATAGATTTTTATGTAAACATAAACTACTTTCTTCACAATGGGGTGTTTAAAGCCGAAAGCCTGCCTGATGACTGTGTGTATTAGGGTCCCATGGCCCATGTCAGGAGTGTGGGTTTTGACTGGTGTTCTTGGTCCAATTTTTTCCTTCTGAGTCTAGGGAATTGCTGGCTTTCCGCCATCACAGCGTGGAAGGCTCTTCTGCTGTCTGCTGAGTAGCTGTCTCTGAGCAACACCCAGAGTAGGAAGAAGAGCGACAGTACCCATCTGTTGTGGCTCCTCATGTGCCTTGGTGACTTCCCTCAGCTGCTTGGGACAGCTTCGAAATTGATGGTAATTCCATTTTTTTTCACTTCTCAGGAAAGACCAGAACTTGTTGTCTCCAGTGAACTGCTGGTATCTGCTTCTGAACCAAGTGAGAAGAGAGAGCAAAGACCATGCAACCTTGAGTGACATCTACCTGAACAATGTGATTATGCGGTTCATGCAGATAAGTGAAGACTCGACCAGGATGTTTAAAAAGGTACTTTCCGGGGCGCCTGGGTGGCTCAGTGGGTTAAAGCCTCTGCCTTCAGCCCAGGTCATGATCCCAGGGTCCTGGGATTGAGCCCCACATCGGGCTCTTTGCTCAGCGGGGAGCCTGCTTCCCTTCTTCTCTCTCTGCCTGCCTCTCTCCCTTCCAATAAATAAATAAAATCTTTAAAAAAAAAAAAAAAAGGTACTTTCCACCTCAGTCCTGCCTCAGCGTACTTTCCCATAACCTGTGCCCCTAAGCATGACTGAGAAGGGCCTGGTGCCTCTGTTCCTTAATTGTACTCCATGAGTTTTAGCTAAAAGAAGGAATATTTTAAAGACAGAATAAAAAAGTTTAGCCTGAGCAGGTGTACGTACAGAGTTGTAAATCGCTGAATCTGTGAGCTGAACAACGTGAGCAAAATTGTGAAATGAGATGTACCTGCATATTGCCCATCTGTCCTTAGGAACACATTGCCTGCAGTTGTGAAACATCAAACCAGAGGGGAAAAGCCTTAGAGTCCGTGTTTGGGGCTCACACATGATCAGACACTTGGGAAGGACAGGATAACCAGATGCGCTGCTCTCTTGGGAAAATGTTATCATGGTTTTTTTCTTTGCTCTCAGCAGACTAGCAGCGGAGGTGGTGAGAGGATGACATGAAGACAATCCCAGAGGGCACAGAAAATTCAGGCTCTTACATGCCAGAGAGCTTCCGCCTTCTCAAATCCATTTACAAAATAGGAGCTGGGCTTTTAAGCCTTCTTATCATTGTTACTACTCTCAGCCAGCTCTCAGTAATTTTATTTTTGTTGAGAACAGTCACAGAATTGGACCATATCCTGTGTGGGGAATGCAGCTACTTGCCCAGTAAGACTGGCGTTCAGTTTTTATGTTTATAGGACAAGGGTTCTCCCCACCTATCCTCAGCTTTGTGCTAGCAGCATGTGGTGCCTATACCCATAACTGTACTCTGGTCAGGAAGTAAGCATTAGTTTCAGAAAGTGGGGGGGAGCCCCACCTTGTAGATTAATGACATATTTATGTTTCAAAGGGGCCTTTGGAAACAAAGATGTAGTGTTCGGCCGGCCAGCTGGAAAACCTCTCAGATGTGTTTGATGTGTCCACGTTAGGTTCTCTTACTGACCCAGAAACAGAATTTAGCAAACTCCAGGTCCTCTTTTGCTCTGTGAAATAGGAAAAAAAAAATGTTTCAAACAAAGGAGGAACTTAAAACAATTTGAAAGAACCTATTAAGACAAGAACCGGTAGAGAAATGCCCAATGTATCTTAAAAACTAGAAATTTGAAAAATAGTTTATGGAGCCATAAAAATGATTTTCTCAGATGTCAGCCCTTTCGGCCAAAGCCTCATTTAGTTCATTGGGTTTTTTAACATCTATGAGCAGGAGATGGTTTTAGGTCTTGGAAAGGCTACATAGAGGATAAAAAACCAGTCCTCATGCTCAAGAAGGTCACATTCTATCCAAATTTGGATGGCGCTATGTGATGCTTCTAGGTGTGGGAAGGCTGGCCTCCATTCAGCCAAGGCATCTCAGCCAGCACCTCAGTCAAATTCATTTATGTATCTATTTAATAGAACATCTTTAAAATGCCTGAGGAGGCAGAGTTAAAAGACACGTCCCTGCTTGCATGGAACTCATTATAGTAATTAGCATTTACCAAACTAAAGGGACACACAACCTGCTGTGGGAGCTCAGAGCTGAAGATCTTAACCTTTTTGGAGGGGTCAGGAAATTCTTCACAGAAGAGGGAGGATTGGAGTGAGACCTGTAGGAGAAGGAGGTGGTCATCAAGCAGCAAAGACAACTGTTCCAAGGAAAGCAGTAATACGGTGTGTTCAGGAAAGGGTTTGATATCCCTGGGCCAGGGTCACATGGGAGTTGAGTGCTTGGATGTGAGGCTAGGAAAGATGGTTGTTATAGAAAGGGGCTTTGTATGTCTTACTAAGATGTGAGGATTTGTATTTTGTAAATCAAAGTCCAGGGCTTGATACAGTTGGTAGAAACCTGGGGCAAAGAGTCAAAGAGATTTGGGGTTGAATGCCAGCTCTTCTGGCTTCCTTGCTTTGTGATCTTGGGAGATGATTCAAGAGATTCAAGAGAGTGTGCTCCACTCTTGCAGGGAGTGGGTAAGGCAGGATGGGGCAGAGGGAGAGAAGCTGAACCTCGGGCTGCTCTGGAGCTAGAATGGTCCTTTGGAGTTGTGTCCTATCCAGATGAGGAGGCCTTGCCTTTGTTTTGCAGTCATTGGATTTGAGCTGCCCTTGGGGAGAGTCTAAGTAGTGTTAGGGTGAAGCAGCTCCTTTTGGTGGAGGGTCGTTCCCAAGGGCAATTCTCAGAGAGGGATCAGCTGTGAGTTTCACCAGCCAATATTCCCAGTTGTTGGGGAAATAAGTTCTCGGCTCTTGAAGAAAGAGTCTGGGGAATGTACAGTAAACACACAAGTGCGTGTGTGTACACACACACACACACACACACACTGCCTGTTTGCTACCTAGAAGTTTTCTTCCTTCCAGATTTCCTGGGACTCAAAAGAAGTCTCATTCTTGGAATGCTGTTTGTAGGAGACTACTGGTTGCTTTGGCATTTAGTGGGGCAGTCTTCTAACCGCTGACCAGCTGGAGAGTTAACAGTCATTACAATTACAAGTGTCGAATTCTACCTTTCTCAAGCAAACCCAGCACACTACATCCCACACTTTTCCACATATTGTTGCCAGAAAAAGAAAGTATAAGAAGAAGAAGGCAAAAGGGAAAGATTGGAGCTTATTGAGAAGACAAACCAGCCCGCTAGGACACATTTGTCATTTCAAAGAACAGGAAGCTAAATCCATACCTATCAAGTCCGGAGAACTTTAGGTCCCTTTAGATTAAAAAGCAAGACTAGTCTCTTCTGCCTTTTTTTTTTTTTTTTTCTTTTTTTTTGATTACCAGACCTTTCTCTTCAGTCCAGCTCTTCTTCCATTATGATGGTTCCAGAAGCGTATTTTCTACCAGAATGGAAAGAAATCATCAGAGCTAGTCTGAAGTGACCTTTAAAACTATTATGGAGTCCTTAGCACAATGCTTGATTTTTTGGGGGAGAAGATTTTGAGACTTCCTTGTTTTTTAAAAGTATCCTCATGTCTGTATGGAGATCCAGATAAATGCTGGGTATGTGACAGGTTCAGCCTCTTACACAGCTGTTTTGTATTCCGTCTAGCCAGCAATAGAAAATCCTTTTACCCAAACTGTTCTGTCAAATAAAGAGTCTGGAGCAGGTAGTTCTAGGAATGTTTTTGTGCCCAAATGGACATAACAATCAGGAAGATACTTAGAAAATTATCTAATTCCATGCATAGGTATAAGGGATAGCTTTAAAACTTAAATTGTAATCACATCAGAAATAGTTGTGGTTTTCATCAGGTAGAAATGGTGAAAACTGTTTTAAAAAACAACAATATTCAATTACTCATATATTGATTATTTCAGATTTAGGCCTTTCAAACTGTAAATGAACCCTGTTGGTCAGAATTACATGTAGTGGTTCATCTTTTAGGCTCTGAAATCAGATACTTTCGGTCATGAATCTTGGCTTTGTCACTAGCACGATCTGTGTGGACTTGGGAGTATTTGTAAACATTTTAGGCCTTCGTTTCTGCATCTGTAAACTAGATATAGTGACCTCTTTTGGGTAATTTTATGGAGGATTCATGAGTCATCCATGAGAAGCCACTTAGCCCGGTGTCTAGACTTAAGAAGTCCTAGGTAATTTTTAACTATTATCTTTTGACTATTATCTTTACTATTGTCTGTATTCTAAACCCTTATTCTGTACCATTATACTAAATGTTTCCTCAAGCCGTGATACTCAGTGTGTCCTCATTCTAAGGAGAATATATGTGATGACCCCATCCAGATCATTGCATATTGTTGGTTTACCACTTCCTAGGACCTTCCAAACCATGTTTGTAAGCACACTCTGGGGAGTGCCCTCCCAGTGTCCTTGATTGTAGCCAGATTAAAATTTTGGTTCTCACATTTCCTCAGTGAATGGGAAATCAGGGAATAACCCAATGAATACCTGTGTTGGTCAATCCCCCCTTACCCGCACTCCGGGCCCCTGAAGTGCCCACCCCCCAAGTGTTTCCCATGGAGAAACTCTGAGGCTTCACTGAGGCCTTTTTAGGAGAAGGTTGGGAATTGGAGCCTCCTTGTACACGTGGGTTTGTGTCATTATTAGCCCTTGTTTCTTTCCCGAAGAACAGGAGGTAGCAAGGTGTTTCTTTCTCTGTTCTCCAGCCGTGCCTCCCAAAGTGATGAGATTTTGCTGCCTTCTTTCCATTACTCAGGCTGAAAGAGAGGGTCCTGCATCTGCTTGGGTACTGCAGCCAGAAAATGTGCAGCTCATATGCCGCACAGAACAATGTAATTAATGCCAGCAGGCAGAACTGCAGGAAAGGACACAGCCAGCTTGCAGTAATCACTTTATTTAAGCACTTTATCACATGATCTTATTTCCCAATTTTAAGAATGTTAAAAGAAATGTATCGTCTAAAGGGAGCCCAGTAAAATGGTAGCCGTTGAATATGCTAAATTATCTTGGTGTTTTGTTTTGTTTTTTAAGATTTTATTTATTTATTTAACAGAGAGAGATCACAAGTAGGCAGAGAGGCAGGCAGAGAGAGAGGGGGAAGCAGGCTCCCTACTTAGCAGAGAGCTCAATGCGGGACTTGATCCCAGAACCCTGGGATCATGACCTGAGCTGAAGGCAGAGGTTTTAACCCACTGAGCCACCCAGGCACCCTATCTTGGTGTGTTTTAAATGATCTTCAACTCTATCATTTCCCCATGGATTGTTTCCAAAGTATTCATGTTGTCCTTCTTTGGTTTGCATAAATATGCATCAAGTATCAGTTTATTTCTATAATGACCTCGGTATACTACTACCACTTAATTTTTACTGTGCACCAAGCACTGTGCTCTGCATTTTTCAGACATTCGCTCACATGTGCTGCCTGTGAACAGATATTATAATTCACATTTCACAGAGGAGGAAATAAAAGACTCAAAGATATAAATTGTAGAGCCAGGCTGGTGGGTAGGTATTTTGTCTTTGCCCACATGTCTTAGCTCATAGTTACTGTGGCTCTGTTGGTACTGTGATAACTGGAGATGTTATTCAGTGCATAGGTAAGACACTTCTTAGAATTGGGACACTCCAATCTTGGCCCAGTATATTCATTTCTTATTAAAATCCTGAAGAATGACAGTTTTGGGGAGGCAGCAAAATCTGTGATTCATCCAGTTATAGGCAGGGTTTCAAAGCAGCAGAGACTGGTCCCAGGCCACTGAGAATTACTCCATTTTGGCATAAATGCTGTAGGTTATCTGATTCAGACTCATAGGAATTAAATTAACCTACTTTTGGGTATCGTTGATTGTGTGGTCCAACCTAAAGGAAGGAGAGATTACTAGCAAAATTTGAAAATTTGAAGTCATTTTCTATTTTGATCAAGGCTAAATCCTATTCTACTTAAATACCCCAGTATGAAAAGAAAGAAAACAAAAACATTTCCTAGGGGGAAAATGTTGCATTTTCAATTAGACCACTGAAAACATTCAAACAGACATTAAAATGTCAATAAAAGATACCAGTCTACAACACATCTCTAACACGCTAACCTTTTTTAAGAAAAGTTCCATAAGTTTTTAAAAAAATCTGAAAACCACCAATCTGTATATGAGTCTCTTTTTTAATATAAAAATATATATTCATTGTAGAAATTTAGAAAACATTAAAAATGGAAAAAATTCTCCATATTAACACTAACTGTGATTGATATCTTGGGCTATATCTTTCCAGTATTTGTATATAGAAACATATTCGTGTAGTATACAAACATACATAGATGTGTATTTTTACAAAATTTGAGATTTTGTTGCATATAGCTTGGGACCTTGTCTTTTTCATGTAAAGTTTGTTAGCATTTCCCATGTCTGGAAATAATCTTTTAAAACAGGATTCTTCATGCCTACATAGTGTTTCACTATCTGCATGGCCATGTTCTTTTCCTGTCGTTGGACACTTCAAACTTCTGCACATCTATGGTGTTTTTTCTTTTGTTGTATTCCTTGGAGTAGAATTATTAGGTCAGAGAGTGGTATTAGAATGTCATGCTTTGGATAAAATTTTTATCTTTCGCCTTTTTGGAGTAAAGATGGTCGTAGCTGTGATTTACCAATGAGTAATCTATTTCCTGAAAAATAAATTTCCTGTTTTCTTAGCAGAGAGCTACCACATGTAATTTAGGATGCTGATGCAGTGGTAGTAAATAATATAACAAGAGGAACTTTTTTCAGAGCATTTCAGTGCAGTGTAGCAGAAGAATTAAATGGTATGCTCATGGCATCAGGGGGCAGTTTAATTACTGATGGGACCAGGACAAATAAGTGTGAATAGTTCAAGCAAACACTACTGTCTGGTTCTCTTGAGTTTTATTAACTATAGCTAGCTCATTTTTCTGGAAATAAGTCAAAATTAAACTCTGATGTCTTACAGTGATAGAATTTTCTGAAATACTGTAGAAGATGTTTTTAATTTTAATTACAAGCAACTTATAAGTTGCTTATTGGTGTGGCTGGCACAGAGTACTTAAAATTAGCAGTTGTCGGTGCTGCAGTACCGACAGGTACTGCCTTTATTAGTGACGAAAGGACATGTATGATTGGCCTGGCCATAAATTTAGCATGTGAGTTACTAGATAAGAGCATTCACCATAAATTCAAAAGCTTTATTAAAGATTTTTAAAGAGGACACTAACCAGATGATACATGTATGTCTCCTTGGAAAGTGACAGAATTCAAAACGTGACATGAGCAACCTTGGACATTCTTTTGTGCAGCAGGGTGCGGTGGTCTTGGCGCTCTCGAGTTAGTGGTTGAGCCCATACTTGCATTGAGAACAGTTGTTGAAAAGCCCTTGAAACTTATTTGTGGTTTAAAAAATAACAAACAAACAACTGGGAGTGTATAGACCAAAATTTTTTTTTTTTTTAGATTTATTTATTTATTTATTTGACAGACAGAGATCACAAGTAGGCAGAGAGGCAGGCAGAGAGAGGGCGGAAGCAGGCTCCCCGCCGAGCAGAGAGCCCGATGCGGGGCTGGATCCCAGGACCCTGAGATCACGACCCGAGCTGAAGGCAGAGGCTCAACCCACTGAGCCACCCAGGCGCCCCCAAAATTATTTTAAATGAATATTTCTAAGTTACCTTTTTTCCTTCTCTTTGCTTATCCGTGATTTCTGATTTTTGTACAATGAACCTATTTTATAAGACACACAAGAAAAGAATTATTGTAAACTAAAACCTTAAAGAAACTTGGCCCAGAGTACATGAGTCAGTGTTTACTGTTTAAAAAAAAAAAAAAAGAAAAAGAAAAAAGTGGGGACATATAAACAGTAACTAATTCCACTCCAAAGGCTGTTTGTTAATGAAGAGTTGGCATGTTCTTCGGGCACACTTGAAAGTTGTGCTTTAAACATAAGGAATTCAAATTATTAAAATGAAGAGACATGGGTGCCTGTGTGGCTCAGTTGTTAAGCATCTGCCTTCGGCTCAGGTGGTGATCCCAGAGTCCTGGGATCAAGTCCCACATCTGGCTCCCTGCTTGGCGGGAAGCCTGCTTCTCCCACTCCCACTCCCCCTGCTTGTGTTCCCTCTCTCTCTGTCTCTCTATCAAATACATAAATAAAATCTTAAAAAATAAATAAAAAATAAAATGAAGAGACATAATATCAGGGAACTTCTGAGCAAGGTGGCAGGTTGTACATGGACCCCCAACTAACTGTCTTACCTCCCAAATTATCATAGAAATGACTGATCCAGTACATAACTAGGAAAAATGAAACAATCCTTTTACCTTCAAGCAGATCTCATTACTCCTTTCCTCACTCTCTTGGCTCCCATCTGACTCTGAGTGACAGTCTGCACCCCCACCTACCTTCTCTCACTGTATTTTTCTCTGAAGCACTTATCTCTTTCTGACATACTGTATATTTACTTAATATTTATTCACTTCATTTCCCCTTGATTTAAATGTAAGTTCCTGAGGCAAGTGTTCTTGTATCATTCATGAAACACTGACTAGCACATAGCAGGTGCTCAGTTCGTATTTATCAAATGAATAAATAATGAATATTTACATATATATTAGAAACCAGAGATGAGTGTCACCTACTTAACAGAAATGTCAAGGCATTTCAACGAGATCCAGTATTGACAGCTAGATTTAAGCAACATTTGTGTGCAGTCTACTTCCCAAGAGCGAGAAATCAGAGGAAAATCACATGGGAAGTTTGTGGCAGAGTGGGAGAACTGAGGTATAAGCTTTCTGGTCAGAGGACTCAGAAGGGGTGACCCAAGGAACCAAAAAGCACCAGGGAGATGACAGAGGCGGTGAAGAGTTTAAAAAAAAACAGTGGCATGAAGTCCTCCTTTTTTAAAAAATCTTATTTTTTTAGCACTCTCTACATGCAGTGTGGGGCTCTAACTCACAACCCCGAGATCAAGAGTCACACACTCCACCAACTGAGCCAGCCAGGCATCCCCCACAAAGTTCTTTATGAACTCATGAACTCCTCAGCTTACCCTTGCACTGTATAAGCTTAGGTCTGATTTTAAGCAGTATACCTACCAAAGATTTTGAGAACTGAGCCAAGGGATAGACCACTGCCTGGCTTCCAGACTGAACACTGGATGGCACATGTACAGGACAGATGTTTCCAACATCTTTGTAACAGAACTGACTTTGAAACCACAACCTATAGAAGGCTGGTCAGAATTTGCATTCTGAATCCCAACAAGGTTGATTTCTTGATAAAAGAAAAATATGAACATTTTCCATATGGTTTAAATCAGACTCCAGGTCTCATAACATAATATTCAGAATATCCGGAATACAGTCCAAAATTACTCAGCATGTAAAGAACCAGGAAAACTTTATGGGAAAAGATAATCAACAGATGATTCTGAATTGATGCAGATGTTGGAATTATCTACCAAAGACTTTTAAAGAAATCATGATAAAAATGTTTCAAGAAGTAAGAGCAAACATCCTTGAAGTGAAGGGAAAGATAGAAAGTAACCAGAATTTTAAAAAATCACTAAATCCATTCAATAGCAGAATGGAGGTAACAGAGGGAAGAGTCATATTAATTTCTGTTAATCTTGAAGACAAATTCATAGTAGTTGTCCAGTCTGAACAACAAGGAAAAAATTGGGGCAGGGGGAAGATCAGTGCTTCATGGACCTTTGGGACAATACCAACTGTCTGACATTTGTATCAGCAGACAGCAGAGTCCCTGAAGGACAGGAAAAAGAGTTTATGCAGAAAAAGCATTTGAAATAATAATTGCAAGAGAACTTTCAAGGTTTCTTCAAAAGGACGAATCTTTAAAAGTCAGTATCCAGATACATCATAATCAAACTGAAAACCAAGGAAAAAAAAATATTAGAAGCAGCCAGAGAAAAAAATGAGACCTTATTTATGGGAGAACAAGAATTGAATGACTAGATTTCCCTACGCACTGCATGCCAGTAGCACCTTACCATTTGTGACAACCAAAAGTGTTTTCAGATATTACCAAATGTCCCTGGGCAGGAGGAGCTAGCTCAAGTTGAGAACAATTGATTCTTACTGAGTTCTCCATTCTCCCAAGCACATTTTTTTAAAGAAATGTTCCTGTTTGATTTTTCAATTACAGATTTATAACTATAGATTAAATGAACAAACATGGAGTAGGTCGAAAGGTACCCAGCGTCTCACCTCCCATAAAGAGGGGTAAAAAAATAGCATTGAGAAATACCAGTCAGTTACTTATAAAGATCAGCAGCCCTGTGGTTCTGAATCTTACCATTCTTCTCATCCCAGAAGGAAAATGCAGCCTTAAGTAAAGAATTGATGAGGAGAGAACATTCCTACCATATGTCGAGGTGTCTGCAGTTGAGATCAACAAAGTCTAAAGCAACCTGAAAACAGTGTTCTGGTCGCTAGCCAAAGCTTCTTACCATTTGAAGACTATGTTTAATTTCACATGGTAGGTTTCTAGAAGATTTCTAGCAGCTGTAGGAAATGCCATATTGGGGGATATTGCACATAGAGTAAATATTTGAGTTAAGAAACACTGGTGATACCTGAATTATAGCAACCCAAAAATATGCATTTGAAAACAGAACTATGGCTGTCAGATTGATGTCAATGGAAAAAAATTACTCATTATTAGAGAAACAATTAAATAGAGTCAAGCAGAAATTTTGCCAACTAAATACATTGTCAGATGAACCTAGAAAGTTATGAAAACAAAAAATGTTGGAGCTGAATATGTGAACTATTTAGATTGGGAAAAAATAGTAATGTTTAATAATTGATAGTTAGTAAATACATGCACTATTTTACTTTCTAAACTTTGATAGTTTTAAGTGACCATAGAATCATAATTGGCTTAGTGCACTGGCTTGAATAAACATGCCCATAAAAATTTCACCTCCTTGGCTCTTAAGATGTAGATAGCAGGGGTCTACTAAAATAATATTTTATTATTTGGCAAGATCTTATAATTCCACTGGACAGTTATGACAAATCCATTGTAACTTCTAGTTTTCTTTCTCTTTTCTTTTCTTTTTTTTTTTTTGGAAACTTTACTGAAATCAGCTTTCTTTTTCAAAACAAAACAGACACTCTATTTTATTATTCATTCAACAGACGTGTATTATCCTTGTGCAACAGGCACAATGGTAGGTTCTGAGGTTATAAATGTGAGTAAGACACACATCCTCAGTACACCAGAGGAGCTCATAATCTAATAAGGAAAGGAAGCATAGAGATAAAAATTACGTTATAAATCAGTAACTGCTCTTACAGAAAAAGGACCTAAGAGCACAGAGGGGATTGTAAGGCATACTGCCTAGGAAAATGGAGAAAGATTTCACAAAGAGAATGGCATTTGATCATCATCTTAAACTTAATGAGGTTTTACAGAGGAATTAGGACAAGTGCTTTCTTTTATACAGAGAGAAGAGCAAAGAACAAGGTCCTGAGGTTCTGATCTAGGAAATGGTGGTAGGGGAAGATGATGGTAGGTGGGACTCTTGGTGGCCCCATCTACCTAACTCTTTTTTTTTTTTAGATGTCAATTTCTTTTTTATATTATGTTACTCACAATAAAAACCCATAGCAAATATCATTCTCAGTGGGGAAAAGCTAAGAGCCTTTCTGTTAAGATGAGGAACACAAGTGTGCCCACTCTTGCCACTCTTGTTCAACATAGTACTAGAAGTCCTGGCTACAGCAATCAGACAATAAAAAGAAATAAAAGGTATTCAAATTGGCAGAGAAGAAGTCAAACTCTCTCTCTTCACAGATGACATGATTCTTTATGTGGGATATCCAAAAGACTCCACCCACAAGTTACTAGAACTCATACAGCCATTCAGTAATATGGCAGGATACAAAATCAATGCACAGAAATCAGTTGCTCTCTTATACACTAACAATGAAGTTGTAGAAAGAGAAATTAGAGAATCGATTCTATTTACAATAGCACCAAAAACCATAAGATACCTTGGAATAAACCTAACCAAAGTGGTAAATTATCTATACTCGAGGAACTACAGAACATTCATGAAAGAAATTGAAGAAGACACAAAAAGATGGAAAAGCATTCCATGCTCATGGATCGGAAGAATAAACATTGTTAAAAATGTAAATGCTGCCCAGAGCAAGCTATACTTTGAACGCCATCCTGATCAAAATACCATCGGCATTTTTCAAAGTGCTGGAACAAACAGTACTAAAATTTGTATGGAAGCAGAAAAGACCCTGAATCGCCATCTACCTAACTCTTAGCAGTAGTGAGTTGTAAAGATATATTAGGCCACCTTGTTTTTGCCCCAATCTAAAGCTCACAACAGCTACACAGCTGGCTAGGGTTAGGAATGTAGCCTGTAGGATGGTGAAGCATACACAGTGGGTTAACAGCTATCTGAGATTTAGAAAAGCATATCTGGTGGGGGTGCAGGGGCGGAAGTGCAAGAATTTTCTTAGTTTGAAGAATTGGTTTGTCATCTAAGCAACCAAGGAAACCAAGAGAGACTTTTACTCAGGGATATGACATAATCAGCTTATGTTTGTTGAAAGCTTTGTGAAGAGTAAATTGGAATGAAAAACTGGTCTTGGGAAAGCTGTTGCATTAGTAATCTGGCTGGTCATTTCTGCTGTGTCATGAATTACAACCAGAGAGTAGTCCCATATTTGTAATGATACTATCTTCAGAAAGTGTGCATCTGCATAGATTGAGAATTATTTAAATGCTTCATTATCATTGCTGTTGTTTTATAAAAGGTCTGTCCTAGTCAGATTTCCTTAAGGCTTCTCCTCTTTTATCTGATTGCTCTTTACCCTATTGGAAAAGAAAAAGAATCTAGCAGTGATTCCAAGATTCCTGGGCTTATAGTAACCATGCAGATAGGTTTGGACTGCTTCCACAAACAGGGAAAAAGTCACAGGGGTGGGGGTGGGGGACTGTTGTTTCCTAAGAATCCTTTCAAGATTTTAGCCTCCACCCCTTGAAGTATAAAGAAAGTGTCTTTGGTACCACTGACTGCAAGACAGTAATAATCTGGGGGGGCAGGGAGAATGCTGATTTCTTTAAACTGTGTCACGTAAGGAATAAATACACTGGGAATGTTTAGTACAAGGAAAGTACTTAAGCTTTAGCTAGGACAGAGTAGCCGTCTTTGCATATTTGAAGACCTGTCCTATAGAAGATAGCTTACATTAACTAGCTCTGTAAATCTACAGGGGTTAAGACCAATTGATAAAACATGAGGGGAGACAAGTTCCTTAGCCTAGGAAAGACATTCCAACAGTTACCGCAGTCTGATACCAGCAAGAGGGAGCTCCGTGGCGTTTTGCTCTGCTGTAGCTTTGGAATGGACTTCATCTTCCTTGCTATGGTACCTCAAACAAAATTTAAGCATTCTAGAAAGAAAGTCTTGAATTATGTTGAAGTGACCATCTGAGACTACCGAGTTGAAAGTCACTATGAATACACTTGTGTCAGCATTTAGAAAAATGGAGGGTGACTTCATGAGATGAAACAAGGATGTGACATAGTGTCATTATGACAGAACCTTCATTTACGGAGTTCTTCAAATGTGCCAGATACTCTGCTGGGCACAAACAATGGCTATCTCCTTTAATCCTTGTAAGACCCTAGGGAGTATACAGTTGACTCTTGAACCAATGTGAGGGTTAGGGGACTCAACCCCCTACACAGTTGAAAATCTGCATATAACTTTTGAATCTCCTAAAACTTAACTACCAGTAACCAGATGTTGACTGGAAGCCTTACCAAGAACATAAACAGCCAATTAACACATATTTTATATGTATAATTTACTAGACTCTTATAATAAAGTGAGCTTGAGAAACGAAAATGTTATTAAGAAAGTCATAAGGGAGAGAAAATGCACTTACAGTACTGTACTGTTTTTGTACAGCTGTTTTTTGAAAAAGCCTCACATATAAGTAGATCCGTGTAGTTCAAACTCACATTGTTATGGGGTCAACTGGATATTGTAATATTCTCTATTTTACAGATGAGGAAACAGCTCAGAGAAGTAAAAGATATTTAAATAGTTTGACCCTAGACCATATTGAAGGTTATGGGTTCTCCCTACCCCCCCTTTTCAGGTAGGCTGTCATCCCATGTACATTTGCCCACTAGCCACAAATGTTTGCTAAATTTCTCTGGTTGTATTCAAGGAGCCAAGTCCTTGATGAAAGGACACTTACCTGTGGGAATATTTTTCTTTTTCCATCCTTTACTTAAATAGATGGCTAATTCTATAGACCAACTAACCACTTGTAGTTCTGAGACGGTATTATTAGTATTAGGCTAAATATAGAGCAATAAAGGAAGATTCTGATTTAAATTCTTTTTTTTTTTAAGACTTTATTTATCTGAGAGAGAGAGAGAGCACGAGCAGAGAGGGGGGAAGGACAGAAAGAGAAGGAGAAGCAGACTCCCTGCTGAACAGGGAGCCCAACATAAGGCTCCATCCCAGGACCCCAAGACCATGACCTGAAAGGCAGATGCCTAACCGATTGAGCCACTCAGGGCCCCCTAGGTTATATTCTTGAAAATTGATTAGTTTACTAAATTTTGAGTTTGGTTCAAGACTTGTATGTAGAGAATTTACTTGGTTCAGATTATTTGAATAAGCATAAATCAGACTGGATTGAGATGTTTGTGTTTATCTCAGTCACTAGACTCTAAGGCCACTTTTCTAACCTTGACACATAGAAGATACTCCTAAAAACTGGTAGAATGAATGCGTGAATCCATAAGTGAGCACATGAATGAACTTTTATTAGTATCTCAAAGAATCTCTGCCTTTGCTTACTAATTCAATGAATGACTTATAAATGAGCAAATCTACTTAACTGATGTATTTCTGTAAGTAGTCCCTGGATTTTTCTTACTGCAGTGCTCTTAAGACTGAAATCTTACACAATGTGGTTCCCTACACGATGTGGTCTAGTTGACTTCACCATAGACTACACTCATAACCCCAGCCAACTGTGCCATCGATAGAAGCTTTTGGTCACACTGAGAAGCAGTGTGGCTTAGGATCCCTGCACATGACGTCTACCATAGGAGAGAAAGACAGTTGGCTTCGGTGAGAAATTTGTAGACTCAGGTTCGTGTACCATAGAAAATATATTATTATATCCTCTCCATACTAATAAACATTTTATTATTATGCTAGTAAAAAGAAATGTTCATAAAGTTTGAGTTGATAAATCTTGGTAAAGCTCAGCATATTGGAAAATGCTGTGGAAATACACATTTCGTATATTTTTAGTTAATTATATTACTGTCTGAACCAGAATTCCATCACACATTCTGGTTTTAATTGGGTGGATTTGTTTATATCAGCAACTGAGAATATATGCATAAGTGATTATTCATTTAGTGACACCGAAAAGATATTTCTAACTTATCACCATTTGAGTAGAGAAATAACCCCAGCATGAAAAATTGTTTCTTGAAGAGTTGAGGAAATACAAGCTGAAGATTAAAATAGTTGTCCCGTCTCCTTTATTCCTTGTGGGATTTTAAATGTGAATCTTGAGTTACTCAATCTGTCTGTTCTGGTGCTTTTATACCTGGGAGGTTACGAGTGACAGTATACATAATTTTTCGTCTTTCAGATTGTTGGCTTTCAGGCTAAACACAAGCGACAGCAGACCTTTTTCACATAGATGCCAAATGCTACATTTGCCTAGCAATTTATTAGTAAATATTCTAGGAGATGTTCCAGATACATCCTTGAAAATTAAGTTTTATCTTGTTTCAGAACTATGTTCTGTTTCCCATGATCTATGATTCTGATTTTCCTACATTTTCTAATGGCATGGAGTTTGTCCAAGAGAATATTGGTTGGTTTTCTCCTCAGAAATGAAGTAGATTGTGAGGCTAATTCCATGCACTCATACTTAGTTGTGCGTTGTAATAAACACAAAACCATGTCCCTTGATGGAGAGAAGGGAAAAGTACAGAAACACTATTAAATGTTATCCAGAAGCTTGGTTCAGACCATTAAGACCATCCTAACTTTCCCCATTAGGCATTTTGGAGGACGCTGCTGCTTCTGTCTTCTGAATTTGCATGATTTAGAAGAATCTATTATTACAAAGACACATGAACAGGAGCCTTGGAAACTTAAAAGCACACACACTGTGGAAGAATGGACTGACCCTTTTAACCAAAATTTACATCCAAAACTCAATGAGCGTGAGACACCAAAGTCATTTAAAATCTTCTCATTAAATATTTAATCTGGTTTTCTTTTTTCTCTCTTATTTTCTCTCTGACTCAGCATAATGTCAGGATTCTGGTCATCACAATGGATTTACTTCAAAAATTTCTTTGTGGGAAGCCAGAAACCCTCTGAGTTGGTTATTTAATCCAACCATGTAGATCATTGATTGATTGCTCAGTGTACTGACATGTGGTTATATTAATTATGCTCTTTCTTCTGCCTTTCTCTCTCTTATTTTTGGAAGTTTCAGGGAGCAAGCCTGCAGGCCTCCAGGATTAGAGATCTTGGCCAGGGCCCACACAGTGTAGTGCTTATTACAGTGCTCTGTATAAAAAGCTGTTTTGGCATGTCTGGCTTTTCCATGAGATTTTAAACTGTGGAAGGCAGAAGCCATGCTTTATTTACTCAGGTCTCAGTCCATTCATTCAAGAAATGGGTATCTAGAATCCGTAGTATGCCAACTACCCAAGCAGGCCTGGGCCATAGTGCCTGCTCTCAAAGAAACACTCTGTTTGTGAGGAGAGAAAGAAATGTGGTAAGTGTAATGTTAGTGGGTAGCATCAGCTTAACATTCACCGTATGCCACATTTTGTGTTAAGTAGCAATAAGGACCATCCCAATAAAACTCTGACGTAGAAACTACTGGCATCTCCATTTTGCCATTGAAAAATAGTGAGGTCTCACAAAATTATTTAACTTAGGTACATACTATAACAGGTTTGAAAATAGGCAGTTCGATTTTAGAGTATGAACTCTTAACCACTAAATTATGCAGCCTAGGGATTGTGAAAAATGAACATATTATAAAATCACAGAGAAGGGGACGGGGTGCCTGGGTGACTTAGTTATTAAGTGTCTGCCTTCGGCTCAGGTCATGATCTCAAGGCCCTGAAATCAAGCCCGCATTGGGCTCTGTGCTCTGCGAGGAGTCTGCTTCTCCCTCTCTGTCTGTCCCTCCCCCACTGCTTATTTTCTCTCATGCTCTCCCTCTCTCTCCTTCTTTTTCTCTCTCTAAAATAAATAAATAAAATCTTTTTTAAAAAATCACAGAGAGGGGCGCCTGGGTGGCTCAGTGGAATAAGCCACTGCCTTCGGCTCAGGTCATGATCCCAGAGTCCTGGGATGGAGTCCCACATCGGGCTCTCTGCTCAGCAGGGAGCCTGCTCCCCCCACCTCTCTCTGCCTGACTCTCTGCCTACTTGTGATCTCTCTCTTTGTCAAATAAATAAATAAAATCTTTTTTAAAAAAATCACAGAGAGGGGAAGATGTCGTTTCTTTCTTTGGGAGGCAAGGTGAAATTACAGGAAGGTTTTGGAGTAGCAGACAGGACTGTAGCAGGGAAGAAAAGAAAGGAGAGTCCTGGCAGAGGGGGCCAGCCTGGGGAAAATACAGAGATGTGAAATCAGGACAGGTGAGGTGACATTTTATGACCAGGCTGAAGGATATCGTTTGAGATTTATGGAAGGTGAAGTAGGCTAAGTAGGCAGGGGAGGTTACAGGTGATTTAAGAATTTTGAACTCTATCCTGAAAAATTAGAGCAAGCCTTTGGAGGGCTTACTCAGAGAAAGGACATAATTAGATTATTTTTTTTTTTTTTTAATTCTAATGGCATGCAGAAGAATGGATCAGCCAGAATAGATAGGATTGGTGACTCCTCCTTTAGGGAGAAGTGAATCTTGGATGAACCCCAGATTCTGACTTGAGTGACACTGTTGTTCTGGAAGCAATACAAATTCACTAGAACCCTTTTAGGAAATGATCTTCTGATATGTATCAGGGGTCTTAGAAATGTCAGTACTGGGACCCCTGGGTGGCTCAGTTGGTTAGGCGGCTGCCTTCGGCTCGGGTCATGATCCCGGCGTCCTGGGATCGAGTCCCACATCAGGCTTCTTGCTCGGCGGGGAGCCTGCTTCTCCCTCTGCCTCTGCCTGCCACTCTGTCTGCCTGTGCTCGTGCTCTCACTCTCTCCCTCTCTCTCTGAGAAATAAATAAATTTAAAAAATAAAAATTAAAAAAAAAGAAAAGAAATGTCAGTACTTCCATCCTACTAATCTCATGTCTGGGAATTGATCTTAAAGATACAACATAAAATGCAAGATATGCCCTCAGGCCAGCATTTATGATAATAGTTAAGAGTGCTTAAGGCAGATTGGTAAAAGTGAATGAATAAATAAATAAATGATTGAATGATTAATGGAAAATGGTAATGGAAAAACCAGTTACCATAATAGAATAATGGTTAATATACATTCACTGAACAGTTAATATGAATCCAATAGTGATGGTTCTGAAAATTATGTAAGTACATGGAGAAATGTATTGTTACTGGGAAAAAAAAACAGTAGAAAAAGATACTTCATTATGATAGAACGATTACAGTGCAGACCCACGTTTAGATGAAAAGCTTGAGGGAAGAACACCAAACTATAATGGTGATGATTGTGTCCCTCTGTTCTCTATTTTTCCAGAGTTCTTCATTGTATTTAATTCATTTTTATAATGTGAAAAGGTAAATACCTTGGGACTGTTCATTTTAAACTTATGTCTGAGGTGTCCGAAACATCAAAGTGACAATAAATAATAAATATTTAGAAATAAGCTTAGTATTCAACTCTCAGTGTACACACTGGAGATAGTAAATGGCAACTGAATTGAAGCTCTAACCATTTTCCTTCCCTTTGAATCAGAATCTCAGAGTTTTATTGTAATGTATTAGAAGTTTTACCATCGCTGGAACTTAACATAGGCTCATATTAATGGGAGAAGAAACCTAAATCTTCCCATTTCCAACTCCACACCCAAGCAGTTGAAGGGACTCTCCTGCCCTTTGCAAAAGTAATTTTGGTTTTTTTTTCAAAGATTTTATTTATTTATTTGACAAAGATCACAAGTAGGCAGAGAGGCAGGCAGAGAGAGAGGAGGAAGCAGACTCCCTGCCAAGCAGAGAGCTCGATGTGGGGCTCAATCCCAGGACCCTGGGACCATGATCTGAGCTGAAGGCAGAGGCTTTAACCCACTGAGCCACCCAGGCGACCCTGCAAAAGTAATTTTAATCTGCCAATCCCCAATAACATAGAAAACACCTGATTTCAAACATGCATCATTTCATAGTTCTTCTTTTCTCTTGTAAGGGGACACATTGCTTTCCTTAATACCGAGGTATCATCTTTCTTTATTAGCAGTTCTTGTACAAGGATCAAGGGTCTGCTTCACTGTTTTCAATTTTTTAAAAAAGATTTTATTTATTTGTTTATTTATTTGACAGAGAGAGATCACAAGTAGGCAGAGAGGCAGGCGGGGGCTGGAGGGAAGCAGGCTCCCTGCTGTGCAGAGAGCCCCACGTCAGGCTCTGAGTAACCCAGGTGCCCCTGTTTTCAAATTTTTAATGAAATAGAATTCAGAGGGATATTTAACCTACTGAATTTTGATGGACTTCAGTAATCTAGATATTTTCTAATTGGAGGGTTTCCATTATTAGTCTAATATTGCCATGTACTAACTGTGTGCCCCAGCAGGCATGTTTTGGTTTAAGATCATTTCTTTTGGGGTCCAGAGTAGCATTTTGAAGACAGGATTATTTTTCACTGTTACTGTAGGAATTTGGAGACATTTTTTTTTTAAGATTTTATTTATTTATTTAACAGAGAGGAGCACGTGAGCAAAGTAGGCAGAGAGGTAGGCAGGGGGAGTGGGAGAAGCAGGCTCCCCGCTGAGCAGGGAGCCTGATGCAGGACTCGATCCCAGGACCCTGGGATTATGACCGGAGCTGAAGGCAGCCGCTTAACAACGGAGCCACTCAGGCGTCCCTGGAGACATGTTTAAAGTTGAGGTGGGGCTAACATGAGGTGACCCCTTCACCGTTTCCATGCTCTCAGCATAGACACCATGCCCCAGCACTCAGACGGGGACTTGATGTTGTGTCCAGCTGGTTGGTATTTGTAAAGATATGCCGTGAATTCATGTTTCAGGCATTAGTCACATGAATGAGTGCTTCAGAGTGCAGTGCCGTTCTTTAACAACCTTTCCACACTAAAGAAGTTGTGGTGGGAAGAGAGTAGCTAATTTTGAAGTTACTTCCTAGATGATGGAGGATTTGGACTGTAAATTAAAGCCAATGGGCAGCAACTTCACTGGTGTGTCATGAGGTTAGGCAGGGGTTTACCAACCTGAAAGGAACTCCCCACCAACTTTTCAGAACATCTGAAATTCCCTTGGATCCTTAAGTCCTCCTTCTTGATTTGTATATATCTTTTCATGTTGGCTTGAGGAAATTTCCATTTCCTGGTATATGTTTGATTAATTCATCAAGTACCACTAGTGACCCCCATGAAAATGGAACAGAGAAAGGTAAGTTTTGTGTACATACGTGGCAAAGGACTATGGATGGAAATAAAGCCTGAGGGCTAGAACACAGTACTTGGGCCCTTCTAAATTGGGTGTCACCTGGAGGGACCTAATGGCCAGGGCAATAGGCAGGGACAGCAAAATCAAATCAACCAGTATCTGCCAACCACTTTGTACATGTAGGTCAGTGCAGCAAGTGTCCTTACAGATCAGGAGAAAGAAAAATATGACATGGCCTTTTTGCTCGAGGAAGTTGTCATTACAAATAGTGTCTGGGAAAGAAATAATTATAATATTTATGGGATGTTTACTATGTGTCAGGTATTAATCTAAATGCCATGTATGCTCTCACCAACCTGTGAGATAAGTACAATGACTATATTCAGTTTACAGATCTGGAAACTGAGGCCCACGGGAATCCAAAGTCTTTGAAACCTAAGACCCAAGCATTGGGACTCCAGAGTCCTTGTTTTTAAGCGTTATGAATACTGCCTCTCGGGCAAATTTTTTTATATTTCAGGGCCTCTGGGAAAAGGTGAAAGGAAAATCTAAGAGTATGCTTGGTAGAGCGCAGTTTGTGATGCCAGCCAGATTTCTTCTACCCCATTACCTGAAATCTTATAAAATGTGAAATGTACAAAGAATCTTCTTGCTTGTTTTAAGATATTTGACCTAGAACAGCCTGAGAGAACTCTTATCACCCCAAACCCAAGTCTTCAATCTGATTTTAGATATTCTCGTTCAGGGCTAATTGGACCTAAGGGATTTTTTGTTGTTGTTATTGTCTTAAGTCTTTGCCAAGAAATACTTTATTTTTGGACTTTCTACCTGAAATGTGGACAGCTGAGCAGAGTCACTTAGTGGCCTTTGATCCCATTAGAGAGTTCTGAATTGATGACCCAGATCCTTGCATGAAATTTGATATTAAAATAACACCAAACTGAAGACATAGGAGATTACAATGTAATGTATACGGTCAGAGTAACCAAGACTCGAGGAAAATAAAATGAGTTTCAGTTGGCTTCATTTGCTCACTTGTGACTTTCCTTTCACTCTTGAGTGATTCTTCACCTACCTCTTCACATATCAGGGACACAGCAAAACACAAAGTCTCTAACTCCAATTTAAGGATGTTAGAAGCTAGCGGAGCTTGCTAAACAGTAGTACTCTTTATTGCATCAAGAAGACCCCGTGACAAGTGCTGCTAATGAATTTGAATTCTTCTAAGTTCATGTACTACTCTGTTGTCATCTTTCCACACTGTTTTATCTTCCAGGAGTTTATGCTTCGTCACATTTGGTCTTCTTTGAGGGAGGTCTGACCCAGTGACTGTCGGGTTTGCAGATGGACTGTGTTTCATCTAGATCCTAGTATTTTCATTTTTTAAAGATTTATTTATTTGAGGGGCACCTGGGTGGCTCAGTGGGTTAAAGCCTCTGCCTTCGGCTCAGGTCATGATCCTAGGGTCCTGGGATCGAGCCCCACATTGGGCTCTCTGCTCCGTGGAGAGCCTGCTTCCTCCTCTCTCTCTGCCTACTTGTGATCTCTGTCTGTCAAATAAATAAAATCTTTTAAAAAATTTTAAAAAAATTTTAAAAAATTAAAAATACAAGTATCATATGATCCAGTAATTCCACTACAGATTATTTACCCAAAGAAAGTGAAAACACTCATTTGAAAAAACATATGCACCCTGTGTTTATTGTAGCATTATCTACAGTAGCCAAGATATGGAAGCAACCCAGTGTCCATTGATAGATGAGTGGATAAAGATGTTGTGGGGAGTGTTTATCTATTGTAGAATGTTACTGAGCCGTAAAAAAGAGTCAGATCTTGCCATTTGCAACAACATGAATGGACCAAAAGAGTATTATGCTAAGTGAAATAAGTGAGACAAAGAAAGATAAATATCACATGATTTCATTTACATCTGGAATCTAAAAAGCAAAAACAAAAAGCAGAAACAGACCCATAAATACAGAGAACAAACTGATGGTTGCCCCATGGGAGGGAGGAAGGGGCATGGGCAAAATGTGTGAAGGGGAGTGGGAGATACAGGCTTCCAGTTATAGAATGAATAAGTTATGGAGATTAAAGATACAGCATAGGGAATATAGTCAGTGATCCTATAATAGCATTGTGTGGTGACAGATGGTAGCTGTGCTTGTGGTGAACATAGCATGACATACAGAGATGTTGAATCACTATGTTGTACACCTGAAACTAATGTAACATTGTGTGTTAACTATACTATAATTAGAAAGAAAGAGGGCAGGGGGACCTCACTAGCTCAGTCAGTAGACCATCTGACCCTTGATCTCAGGGTCCTGAGTTCAAGCCCCATGTTGGACACAGAGCTTACTTATTAAAAATAAATAAATAAATAAATAAAAAGAAGGCAGCTTGGTTAAAGATGTTTATTATATTAGAGATATGCTGGCCTTCCATTGTATTACATACATTCTTCTATTTTCAGTCACTGGACTTTTTAAGATATAATTTAGAAACAAGTTTCTATTACTTTTATTTTTTTAAATATTCTTAATTTCTTCTTTATTATAGAGCAAAGAGATTGCATTCCAACTTCATGAGGATTTGATGAAGGTCCTTAATGAACTCTATACGGTAAGCACATAATCTTTCTTCTTTTGCAAGAACCTTTGGTTTAGAATTTTGGTTTGCAGAAACATTGCTCTTGTTAGAATTTATTCTAAACTAGGATGTTGATGGATGCTTCTCTGCTTGAAATGTGGAACCAAGTGGATAGATGCACACTACTACATTTTGCCATATCCTCTCAATTTGGGAAGACTGTATTCAAGTAAATATGTATGTGCAATTAGCACACTTTTAAGAAACTAGAGTATAATTGTCCCAGTAAGACATGTTTTTAACTGGTTGAATTATAGGTGATATGTACATATATTTAATTCCAGAGTATTTTGTTTTAAATTGTTACCATTCTTAAATTAGCCATTCCGGAATTTGAGTAACTTACAAGTTGCTTTATTCTGTTACTTTAATTAATTTTTTTCCCATTTTAGTTAAATTGTTTGGTTAATGACCTAATATATTAAAATTACATTTGGGCAGGTATATATTTTTCCCCTTGGCAATAATCTGCTTTTTTAAATTTAAATTTTATTCAGATTACTGTATATAATCATGAGAAATTAAATAAATTAAAGCTATTTTACTTAAAAAAAAAAACAGTGAGGTTGCAGGTTGGAATTAGTCATATGTCCATGTAAATTTTTTTACACTTAATGATCATATTATTAAACACAAATTCCTTCTGGAGGAATTTGATGAGTTTTTATTTTAAAAGAGAGAACAACATAATGAGAAATGAATAATATTTGAATAGCTATAGATATTTGCATTTTTATTGTACAAGATTATTTGAATTCTTATTTATAGGCAAATTAAACCTGAAACATTATTAACATATGTTTCTTGATTTACAAATCCCATTTGTTCTTAAAAAGCCATGTGTGTAAAATGCAATTTTGTAAATTGTTTTTAATGCTCCATTGATAATTACTAATTAAAAGACACTGTAGTTTTAAGCTTTTTATTTATAAAATGAGTGATATTCTTATAAAATTCACTTTCCAGTTTTTCGTACATGTGTGATAAATTTGTATTTTTTAAAAATGTATTTATTTTAAAGAGAACGCATGGGAGTGGGGGAGGGGCAAAGGAAGAGAAAGTCGTAAGCAAATGCCTCACTGAGTGCAGAGCCCCACATGGGGCTAAATCTCACGACCCTGAGATATGACCTGAGCCAAAACCAGGAGTCAGTTGCTTAACCAACTGCTACCCAGGCGCCCTGCTAATGAAATTGAGTTTTTGATGATAAAGGCCATTTATTAGCTCATAGTTTTTGTATGATTTGTTCATTTCTGATACCCTAAGTTGGCAACCATTTCTTGATTTCGAATTTAAAAGTTAAGTGAACATCATGCCTCTGAGGCATCCAAAGAAAAAATTCTGTATCTTCCACTGAACTATTCTAAGATGAGAGCTTTGTGACATTTTCCTTGTGGATCCTTTTGCTTGGACATTGTTTTGCCTAGAAATATAAATCAATCTCTAATACTTTAAAAAATAGATCTTTCTCCCTTTGATCTCTCCCCTCTCATGCTCTCTCTCTCTCTCAAATAAATAAATAAAATATTTTAAAAAACAAAAGATGGGCGCCTGGGTGGCTCAGCTGGTTAAGCAACTGCCTTTGGCTCAGGTCATGATCCTGGAGTTGTAGGATCGAGTCCCATATCGGGCTCTCTGCTCGGTGGGGAGTCTGCTTCTCCCTCTGACCTCTTTCCTCTCATGTTCTCTCTCTCGCTCAAAGAAATAAATAAAATCTTAAAAAAAAATAGGTCTGCTGATTGTCATGACGTCATAGACAAGAGCATATTGATTATGGTCTGAAGCTAGTAGTACTAGTCAAAGCAACAATGGCAGAGTAAACTTGATTATTAAGTGTGAGGAAAATCAGTAAAATGCTGTGTGAAGATTTTATCTCAGAGAGGGATGTGCATAGTGAAATTTTTCCTCTATTCAGCCTATCAAATGGACTTAGACATTTATCAGACTCTACGTAGGTGTATGAAGTAAGCTGACATCTCAAAACTCTCATCATTTTTTCTCAGCCTGAAAGACTAAAGGAGCCAGGTTCTAGAAGAGGCCACTGGAGTTTGAATGACCCTGTCAGAGTCATTTAACCTCTCAGAATCAGTTAAGAAACTAAGGGATATGGGGTGCCTGGGTTGCTCAGTGGGTTAAAGTCTCAGCCTTCGGCTTAGGTTATGATCCCAGGGTCCTGGGATCAAGCCCCAAGTCGGGGGTCTCTGCTCAGCTGGGAGCCTGCTTCCTCCTCTCTCTCTGTCTGCCTCTCTGCCTACTTGTGATCTCTCTCTCTGTCAAATAAATAAATAAAATTTTTTCTTAAAAAAAAAAGAAAGGAACTAAGGGATAGTAGAGGTGAGCAATGAGGTTCTGATTAGTAGTCTGTAGATCACTTTATTTATTTATTTTTTTAAAGATTTTACTTAGGGCACCTGGGTGGCTCAGTGGCTTAAGCCTCTGCCTTCGGCTCAGGTCATGATCTCAGGGTCCTGGGATCGAGTCCCACATCGGGCTCTCTACTCAGTGGGGAGCCTGCTTCTCCCTCTCTCTCTGCCTACTTGTGATCTCTCTCTCTGTCCAATAAATAAATAAAATATTTTTTAAAAAATAAAGATTTTATTTATTTATTGGTCAGAGAGAGAGGGAGAGAGAGAGAGCGAGCACAGGCAGACAGTGTGGCAGGCAGAGGCAGAGGGAGAAGCAGACTCCCTGCTGAGCAAGGAGCCCGATGTGGGACTCACTCCCAGGCCTCTGGGATCATGACCTGAGCCAAAGGCAGCTGCCCAACCAACTGAGCCACCCAGGCGTCCCTGTAGATCACTTTAAACTCTTGGAAAAAAAATTTATCCTGGGGCACCTGGGTGGCTCAGTGAGCTGAGCATCTGACTCTTAATATTGGCCAACCTCTTGAGCTTGGGGTCTTGAGTTCAAGCCCCACATTGGACTCCATACTGGCTGTGGAGCCTACATTTGGAAAAAGAAAGATCGTAACCAGAGAGCATGTTCATCCAAGGTCAGAAGTCATGTTCCATAGGGAAAGACCTTCGTTATACACACACACACACATGCATACACAGTTAACTATAAAAGATGATGGTGTTTGGTCTCTCTTGCCCTTTTTTTTTTTTTAAAGATTTTATTTATTTATTTGACAGAAAGATCACAAGTAGGCAGAGAGGCAGGCAGAGAAAGTGGAGGAAGCAGGCTTCCTGCCAAGCAGAGAGCCCGAAGCAGGGCTTGATCCCAGGACCCTGGGATCATGACCTGAGCTGAAGGCAGACACTTAACAACTGAGCCACCCAGGCGCCTCCCCAACATTTTTAAAATGCCTATTAGTGTACCAGGCACTTTGGGATATACTGGGGATGCAGGCCACGTACTTCTTCTCAAAGCATTTATATTCTAGTGGGCAGAAAAAGACAGTAAACAAATATATGTATAGTATGGCAGGTATAAGTACTAAAAGGATAAATAAAGCTGAATTAATACAGGCATTCAGAACAGTGCCTGACCCACAGTAAATGCTTAATAAATGTTAGCTGTTAGTGTCATCCTGGTCATGTCATCCTCTTCATCATTTGTTGAGGGTGGATGGTAACAGCTCTTTGTGGATATCAGGGACAATATCAGCAGTAATTACACATGACTCTTATATATGTGTATACACACATACGTATGCTTTTTCCTTATAACGGATATAAATTACTTTTGTAAAAAAGGAGAAAAGAAGATAACTTTCCCTAAAAAAACCAAATCAGGGCTGCTATTGGGTTAGTAGGGAGGTGGAAAAGCAAAAACAAAACAAGGATGACATGAGAAGTCAGAGGGGGCATTCAAAACAAATTTTGCCTTCATCAGTCTGGTAAACAGTGATCTAAAGTGCTAAGACACTCCCCTAATACCAAAATCTCAACAGGTTATGCTGCATTTTAGCAGAAAAACAATGATCTGTCCTAAATTAATATGTCTTTGCTTTGCAACATTATACTCAGCATTTTAAAAAACAAAGGGCTTACCATCCTCAGTAAGCAAATTCTAACAAAGATTAACATAGACGGCCATGATAAATCCACATGAAATTGATCGGTAATTATGTGTAATTGATCATCACACTCCCTATATATCAGTGACACACGTGGCTAGCTAGAGTCAAGAGGTAATCCATCCTCCGTTTCCATTAGCATTATGAGGAAAGAACTGAGAAAATGAAGATTTATCCAACCCTTATCATGAGGCAAGCACATTATCCCATTCATTTCTTGTAGCAGCCCTAGGAGGCAGGTATTTCTAATCCCAGTGTAATGAAGGGGAACTGGGGCTCAGAATGATTAGCTTAGGATCACACAGTTAATGAATGCTCCAAAATCTAAACCCAGCCTCGTCGTCCCTAAGGCCCGTCAGTTGTCCACCTGACAGCTGCCTTAGGGAAGGCGGGGCAGGGCAAGTGGGGGAAGGAAGGGTGGAACGTGATCTAATAGCTAAAACTCATAGCTAAAACTCACACTGCATGCTCTCCTGGATACTTGTAAAAACTCATTTGAGCTTTCCAGACAGTCTGGTGGGTTACAGAATGGGAAACCCAAATGGTTTTGCACTTTAGGCTTTAATGTTGGCGTATGTTCATTTGGAGTGCCTCTTTAAGATACAATCTTTCATTTTTCTTGAATATTATATGTGTCAACACCACCTGTGCAGCTGTGTATTCATACACAGTGATTACTGCTAAGGATCGATTGCTGGATACTCCATTCACCTTTGTTTCCTCCTTCTGACTGCACTTCTGATTTGCGTAACAAATGTAACTAGAAAATGGAAAGGCTGTCCTAGCACAAACCCAGAGGCGCTGAGCATCTTCTGTGGGATTTGGAAAACGGGGCTGCTGCATGTACACAGATATCCACCCTGGTCTATAGATATCTTTGAACCACTTATCTGTTTAAAATGATAAAATAAAAAACTAATTATTTTTTAGAAGGGCTGAGAGGGAAGACACTGTTTATTATTTCAAGCCCTTCCTTGAAAACTCCACCTCAGAGGACTGCTGAGGAAAGCTTTCTTGGCTGACTTCTGAGCCTCCCACAAACCAGGAGCTAATGCATTCTTCTATAACAAAGAAACATGCTCAAGGCAAGGTTGAAATGTCATTCCAAGAGAGCCCAAGATACTCGCCGCCACCACGTATGGGGAGATTTTTCTCTAAGCCTCAATGAGGGGTTTTATTTATTTATTTATTTATTTATTTATTTATTTTGCTAAGTATTTATTTTAGCTGGAGGGCATTTTAAGTATTTGAAATACATATCTTTGTAGTGAAAATGAAAATTCATTCCTTTGAGATGGACTACGAAAAGGTCTCATCTCAGAACAAAACACTGAACAAAGAGAAATAAGGTAGAAAAGAGATGTGAAAAGCTCCTGAATTGAAAACCTCTTGGGCAATACCACATTCTCCATGATGCCACCTGGAAAACTTTTTTAAAAAGCAATCTATTTAGAGATCTTGGGCTGACAAAGTGTTCATATATATCCTTCTGGCATATTATTACTAGACACTTCGATGGAAAGAGAGAGAGGTGTTGGGATCAGATGACTCTGCCAACTTCTGAATTCTAATCTTGGGGTTGACACAGACTGACTTTGGAGACTAAGTTAGCTAATGTAGCCTGGCTTCATTTTCCTCCCAAAATGTTTGGGATTAATAAAGTTTTTCCCATTGCATAAGTTTCTGAGGACAGCTGTTTGATAAGAACTCTATACGTAAATGCCTTTTAGGATACCCTGCTAATTAATGAAGCCAAATGATCCCAAGTGCCTGCTTGGAATTTTCATTTTCTCTCTGAGATTTGAGATTCAGTTACGGTTGGTGCTTATGAATTACAAATAAGACTGTCTTTTGAAAGAAGTGAGCAGTATGAACTGGGGATAAAAAATTATTTGGCTTAGAACTGAAAAAGAAAATGTTAGAAAGTATAGTTAAGAAAAAACAAAAAAATCTAAAGAAGGTGTCATACCAGGGCGCCTGGGTGGCTCTGTCAGTTAAGTGGCTGCCTTCAGCTCAGGTCATGATCGAAGGGTCCTGGAATCGAGCCCCACAGCAGGCTCTCTGCTCAGTGGGGAGTCTGCTTCTCCCTCTCCTTCTGTCTGCCACTCTGCCTACTTGTGCTCTCTCGGTCGAATAAATAAATAAAAGCTTAAAAAAAAAAAAAAAGAATGTGTCATACCAAGAATTCTTCTCAAGGAATATTTTATCCTGACTATTACAATTTCAAAATACAGTTTTATGACTTTTAAGTAGTTACAGTGTTTTAGTAGCTAACACCTTAATCAGAATGTTTTGTTTTTGTTGGGTACAGTATTTTGCATTGTTTATCATTGCTTATCAAGCCCAAATATATAGAGATAACAGATAAGTTATCAGATAGGATAAGTTAGGGGCATTTTGCTTGGATTTATTGTCTCCAAATGGACCAGGAATGTTCACCAGTAAAAATATACAAGTCATGTGGCAAAAAAATCAAGATCTAAATCACTTGTATCCATTTCAGCATATCTTAACACATGATTTTATAACTCACATGATTATCTGAATTTTATCCTACTGTAGGCTGATTGTAGAATTGTAGGCTGTAGAATTTTAAGCGCTAAATGGTCCCTTAGAAATAATCAAATTAACTTCCTCATTTAAGGAGAATATTAACAGAGGCTCAGATTAAGTGATTAACTAAAGTCCTGGGTTGAAACTGAAATCCAGGTTTTATTTTAATTTAGGTTAGTAAGTAGTTTCCTATGCTGACTGCTTCAAGTGAGAGTTACCAGTTAGGCTTCCAATCTAAAAGATTAAAGCTCAACCAGAACATAATAACAGCTAACTTTTGTCAGGTACCATTCTAAGCACTTTACATTAATTAGTTTTCTGAATTCCCCCAACAGCCTCATGGGGAGGTGAGGCACAGAGAGGTTAATATACTGCCAAAGGTCACACAGCTAGGAAGTCTCAGACCAGGCACATACTGTAATCTCTTTTTTACTGGCAATTATAATCTAAAGTTATTAGGTACCAACATTATGTACCAACAGAGGTTCAGGCAGAGGGTTTGGAAATCCAAAGGGAATTTGAGAAACATCGAGGACTGAGAAAAATTCTGAGAGGAAAAGGCAAAAGTGGACAGGATTTCAGTAATAAGAGAGAGGGAGAGGGGGCGGGGAAGGTTTTGGAGGCAAAAGGAGCAATGTGAGCCAGTGCACACAATTTGGAAGAACATGAGGCATATTCATAGAATTTCCTTCTGGATCCATATCTAGAGAGAAAAGACAAGTCAGGAGTTCAAGGATTTTGAGAGAGTACCAAAATGAAATTGTCATGAACATAGGGAAGCAAAAAATGGTTAGACATCTGGGGCGCCTGGGTGGCTCAGTCAGTTAAGCATCTGCCTTCAGCTCAGGTCATGATTCTGCAGGTCCTAGGATTGAGTTCCACATAGGGCTCCCCGCTCATCAGGGAATCTGCTTCTTCCTCTCCCTCTGCATGTCACTTCCCCTGCTTGTGCTTTCTCTCTGCCAAATAAAGTAATAGTCTTTTTAATAGAAAAAAAAAAAAACAACAACAGCTGGACATCTCACTGAAAGCAGTTGAAAGCTCAAAAATCTTCTTTGCACAGATTAAGTTTTTTCACCTTCCTTCTTTGTTCCCCTCACCTTTTTTTTTGTTTTAAATAAATGGAATGACATGTGTTGGATTTAAGGCACAGGATATGTTTCAAATTCCAAACCATTTTTCACTGAAAGAAAAGGATTCTACACCGTTTTTTTCCATTGTAGTTGATGCTGCAATTCTAAGCATTATAGGGCTTTTGTTTTATGATTCCAAGTGTCTTGTGTTCTCCATTTAAATATTTCATGTACTAAACCTTATAACTTAAGTGTCTAATGCACCCATGTAATGCTGTATATGCGTGCAGGGGAGCAAGAGCCCCTAGCTTCAGGAGTACCAAAGAGACCTGGTCCAGCCACTCACTGCTGACACAATCCAAAGGCAGAGAAAGGAACGATGGTGAAACAGGAAAGGAATTTATTTCTGTGAGGCCAACACCAGGAAGACAGGAACTAGCGTCTCAAAGACTGGCTCCAAAGTGCCAGAAATGCTTCCAGGCTAATACCAGGAAAATGTGGGGCAAAGGTGGGTATGTACGCGCAGGTGGGCAGTGAGGGTCAAATCCATTATTGCCTTGGGGTCAATCAACAGGTGGGGTCTTGCTGGCTCAGGGCAGCCCTTATGGCTTGAAGGGGTAGTTTTGCTTCCCCTCCGGGAAGGCTTTGCCCTTAGGGTCTTCTACCTGAGCCAAGAGGCTAGCTGGAAAGAACCCCACTAGCAAGTCTGAAGTTAAAGGGGAGGGAGCTAACATCCTCTTTCAATATTGAAGGCATGTGAGACATTTCCCTGGAAAGAATTAAATATTTAGTACTGTGGGAGACTTTGAAATTCTAGTAAATTCTTTGGCTTTTCATTTTACATACACTTTCCCTCTCAACATGGCCAACTACTTCAACCTTTCCCATTGTCACTTCTGCCACTGTGTTCGAGGTGGTCCCGATTAATAAGTATTCCAGGGGCCAGCTCTTGGGCATTTTTTTCAGTAGATTAAACTTGTATTTCAGTGCATCTGAAGACTGTCCGAAAACCCCTTCTGGAACAAGAGCTTTCTGAATGACCTTCTCTATCACCGACTTTTCTCTGTTGGCTTGTTGGGCAAGGATTAAGTCTGTTGGCAGTCTCTCTGTTTCTTTGATGCATAAAACAAAGACCATCCCTGTGTTCTCAGCCTCCAAGGTGTGAAAATAAACAAGTCAGCCTTGGTGGGACTGAGGCCAGTGTGGGCTTAGAGGCGGGTGTGGAAGAAGTGTGTCTGTGTGCCAGTCACTCCTGCAAGAGCAGGATATATATTCTTTCATTTTTCTCTCCACAGCAGCTTTACAGGTACTATTCTTAGTCCCAGTTACAAGGGAGAAAACACTCTTCAAGGCAAAATGTAGATTTGAACCCCAGTAGTCTGGTGCCTGAGTTCAGCTATTAGAGCTGGTGAGAAATGAAACCGGCTGTCTTTTAAGACCATGCCCTCCTTCTCTGGAGGACGGTTGCCCAGCAAGTATGCGGAGGAGGCCTGTGGTCTGTGATGTCCTAGGATTTTCGGAATGCAGTTATTCAGCATTTGTCCCAAATCTCAGAGTCTCTTCTCTGGTCTCTAAGTCCATTGAATGGGAAGCGCTAAAAGCATTGTTGCCTCTGCTGTAGACTTGTTACAGGGTCATCTCTGTTGCATCCAAGTAATATACACCCAGTGGCTGGGGCGGTGGGGGAGCCTTTCAGCAAATATGGAGGTCCTGGAAATGCATCGATGACAAGCATGTGGCCCTGTCATCAGTGAGCTAGACTAGTGAGCTATTTCCATGTTTGGTGTTAGATGCTGGACTAGGTAGAGAGACAGGTCTCCACAGCTCTGTGCAAAGCCCAGAGCCACCAGGGAGCCTGATTTCAGTGATAGTCACTGTACACCTGATTTTAGTGATAAAGGAAGGATGGGAGGGGTGTTCCAAAAAGCAATTCGTATATGAGGCAAAGCACTGATGTATTAAACCACATTGCCTGTGCAGGGAGCCCCACGTACTTGAATACTGCCAGAGCATTAACAAATCACTGATGTAAAAATAAAGGGAGTTGGGGCGCCTGGGTGGCTCAGTGGGTTGAAGCCTCTGC
This sequence comes from Mellivora capensis, assembly GCA_004024625.1. Taxonomy (NCBI): domain Eukaryota; kingdom Metazoa; phylum Chordata; class Mammalia; order Carnivora; family Mustelidae; genus Mellivora; species Mellivora capensis. The sequence goes on from PISX010000886.1 coordinate 147,457, forward strand.
TTTCGGCTCAGGTCATGATCCCAGGGTCCTGAGATCGAGCCCCACATCGGGCTCTCTGCTCCACGGAGAGCCTGCTTCCTCCTCTCTCTCCCTGCCTGCCTCTCTTGCCTGCTTGTGATCTCTGTCTGTCAAATAAATAAATAAAATCTTTTTAAAAATAAATAAATAAATAAATAAAGGGAGTAGTACGTTGGACTTCCTAAAAAAATCCTCTGCCCTTTCCAGCGTGTGAAGTACTTGAGAGATAAGGAAAATAAACAATGAATTTTGGAACACTGAAAAAAAAAAAAAATTAAATTTAAAAAAAAAGAAAAAGAAAATATCCTTCACAAAATCAGAATTTTTTGGATACAGTGACATTTATTTCATGTTAGAAATCTCTGATAATTGTGAAATGGGCAGATATTATGCCACATTAATTGCTCTCATGAAAAATTACTCTTAGGCATTAATGAACTGGTATCCATCAATAAGCAATAAAATATAATTGGATTTCTAGTAATAAAACATAATGGAATCAAATAGGACAAGGCTTATTTGTGGTACTCAAGAAATGTTTGCTGAATATAAATATTTGTTGAGAGTTCATAAACAAAACCAATAACCCCTCTCTGTGACTCAAAGACTTAAATTAGAAACCGCCTCTAGTGACTATTGCAAATAGAGCTAGGACAGATGAAGATTAATAAGTACAGGTCACTCTTGTTACAAATAGAAACATTTTCTTTTTAATAAGGCCTACAATAATTTATCTTCTTTAGGATAAATTAGTCATTTTTTATTAAAAATTTTTATTAAAGTAGCAAAATCTTGTGAAACTAATTATAATTTATATTATCACTTTAAAACTGTTAAATTTAGCATTTTGAAAAAGATGACTAGCACCCTGTTTGAGCTTAAATATTACAATAAAAAATAAAAGCATGTGGCAAATCTCTGCATCGCCCTGTACCCACCAGTTTTTGGGTTTCCCCCCTTGATGGTCACTTGATGATTGATCACTGATTTAGCTTGGAGCTAATTAAAGTCACTAGAGTGATAGATATCCTGGAATAAGGCTCATCAACATAACGGTGCGTTGGACAGGCTGTCCAGGCATTGTTCATTTCTAGATATTTTCTGTGCAACAGAGCAGATGAGTTACGGTCTCAGAGCCCATGGAGGATTATAGGAGGGATCCTACTTTCTCAGTGTAGCATGGTGTACTACTGGCTGCCTCAAGTCAACAGAAGCAGAAGGAGATAATTAGTATAATTTGTTGTTACACTGGCTTTTCCTTTCAGTTAAAATTTATCTGGTATTTACCCTCACACTGAAAAAAAATCACTCCCTTTAGCCACTGAGAAGTATAGTATACACACACACAACTCAAATCATAAATTTTTATGGTATTTAGTTGTTGCAAGATTCGTATCTGAAATCAAGGACACACAGCATTTTGGAGTTGGAGAAGGCTTGGAGGATCACGCAGCCCACCCACCCCCTTGATAGGTGAGAAAGCTTCAGGTTCACAGAGACGAGTAGTCTTGCCCCCAGGTCAGATGGGTGGATTGAGGGCTCACACCCTTGGATGTACAAGACAAGAATGCTTCTTCCCCAACACAGGCTCCTGAAGCTGGAGAAGAAAACAGTCAATTTTCAACCGAAAACAAAAACATTAACGATGGCATGGATTCTGTCTTCCTATAGACGGCTAAATGCCATCCTATTTTCTTTCCCCTGAGTTTCATCAACTACTATTCTTTTAGTGGGATATTAGTAAAATCCTCTTAGAAGATTTCTAGTTACATGATCAGTTTTTCCTTCTATGATTTGGTGCATTTTTTCTTTCATTCCACACTTTTCAAGGTGTTTGAGAGGCACAGTTTGATTGTCCCCCTAATTTTGGTTATGTAGGGAGAGCTGATGTTGTCATCTCTAGCAGATAAGATTCAGGGCTCTATCGAGGGCCAGAAAGGCTGAGGTTACAGAGTTGTTCTGTAGCAAAGCGACGATCAAAATCCAGGTTTATTGGATTTCATAGACCTAAGCTGGTTCCATTGAACTAGCGCTCTTTATAATTACTCTTCAATTGAATATAATCTCGAATTATAATTACTATTTATAATTACTCTTGAAATAAAACTTTAACATTACACTAAATAGTAATATAATTATTCTTTTATTTTCTTTAGCCGTGTTTCCTCCCTTCGCATATATATCTTCTCTATTTTCCCTTGTGTTTATTCTCTGCATTTCTGTTGCCCTGTCTTTTGGTTGGTTGGCAGGTCCTAGTCAGCAAGGTCCAGTGTCCCAGACAGTGCCTTCCGTTCAAAGCATTTGTTTGAATTATAAATATAATTTGATGATAAATTCAGACTCTTGTACTGATTTCATTTCAGTGGAGCCACAACAATACCTCAAGTTTACCTTCATAAACTCTGTAAAGGCAACATCTCACGCTATTTAATTGTCAATCTTGATCTATTTGCTCATTCTAAAGAGCTTTGCTAAAATTCCTTATTTATTTATTTATTTATTTATTTATTTATTTAATAGAGATCACAAGTAGGCAGAGAGGCAGACAGAGAGGAGAGGGGAAAGCAGACTCCCTGCTGAGCAGAGAGCCCAGTGCAGGACTTGATCCCAGGACCCTGAGATAATGACCTGAGCCAAAGGCAGAGGCTTAACCCTCTGAGCCACCCAGGCACCCCTAAAATTCTTAACATATACATCAGTGGCCTAAATGGAAATACCACCAATTTCCTTCCCTTTACCTCTATCAGAAATGATAATCTTGGGGTGCCTGGCTGGCTCAGTTGGTAAAGCATAAGACTCTTGATCTTGGGGCTGTAAGTTTGAGCCCCATTTTGGGTGTAGAGATAACTTAAAAATAAAATATTTATTTTAAAAAAAGAAATGATCATCTTTCCTGTCATGGAGAAATCACTACCTGTTTTTACCATGTGTTGTGATAGGGGCGCCTAGATGGCTCAATAGGCTAAGTGTCCAGTTAAGCATCCAACTCTTGGTTTAGGCTCAGGTCATGATCTTAGGGTCCTGGGATCGAGCCCCACGTCAGGCTCTGTGCTCAGTAGAGTCTGCTGGAGATTTTCTCTTTCCCTCTCCCTCTGTCCCCCCTACCCCACGAACACACACACAAGCTCTCTCTTTCTCTCTCAAAAATAAGTAAATCTTTTTTAAAAATGTTTATGATCATTATTTTCAAATATCAGTAACTGACATTTACTGTTCACTTATTATATGTAAGACTTTTTGTGCTCTTTTCACGTAAGGACACCTTTAATCCTTCCAACTACCTTCTGCATTCCATGAGTGAGAATGATACACTGGTTTCCCAGTGAGGAAATCGAGGCACAGAAAGGTTAAGTTGCTTGCCCAAGATTACACAGTGAGTAAGTGCACAAGTAGGATTTGAACCCAGGTAGCCCATTCTGTGAGGCTAAGCTCTAACTACCAGTATACTCTCTCAAAGTTGAGTTCTCCCTATGTTATTTTGCAAATATAATGGAATTTTGTAAATTCTGCTTTCGTTGACCTGTGGAGAGCCATATCAGCCTAGGAAGAAGAGGTGAATTTTATGAGGGTTCATCATGTCTGTCCTACAGACCACTCAGCACCTCAGGGGTCAGAACTTCTCCAGCCCTAATGCCACGAATGAGAACAACAGTGGTCTGTACCTCTTAGCTTAGAGCATAATATGAAGCCAAATAATCTGTCTCTGGAGCCCGCACACTTATTTCCACATCAGACCGTAGAAACTACCAAGAATCAAACTCTCCACTCTGTTATGTGCTTCTGTGCATTCTGTGATTTAATCCCCATTTCACCTCAGAGGAACGAGGGCCCAGAACAGTTAAGAGGCTTGCTTGCTAGGAAGTGGTGGTAGCACAGGAACTCAAATCTGGCTCTGCCTGGCTCCGGAAGCTATTCATCACCAGGGTTGGCTCAGTGCCCTAAAGAGCAGAAAGGCTCGAGGTAGCAGGTGGAAGGATCCTGGCATGCAGTGGTAATGGGTATTCTCTGACAGGCCCTTCCTGCCCACTGGCCCTGGCGAAAATAAGCCCTTGGATAGTCGCCTGGGTGGCTCAGTCTGGTAAGCGTCTGTGTTCAGCTCAGGTGATGATCTCAGGGTCCTGGGACTGACCCTGGCGGCCGGGCTCCCTGCTCCGCGGGGAGCCTGCTTCTCCTTCTCCCTCTACATCTCACCCTGCTTATGCTCTCTCACTCTCAGATAAATAAATAAAATCTTTAAAATAATAAAAGAGACACAGCATAGCCAGGCAGAGTCCATAACTTGGACTGAGGCTGTGTGGCCCCTGGAGGGCCAGGTTCCTTGCAGCACAGCCCCTGGGGCTCAGCGTAGGGTGGCCCGGGGGTCCTGTTTTTCTGGGGAACCCAAGAATTTGCTGGGAAACAACAGGAACAGGCTTCCAAGGCTGTGGCCCTGACTTGGTGGTGGTGTTAGTCTGGCACTTGCAGAAACTCAGTTACAATTCACGCCTTCTCATGTATTGATTGTAGAAAAGAGATCTTGATTTTGGGATGCTGACAGTTAAGGAAACTCCAAAAGTGTAGTTTCTCAGAAGAGCTCTTAGTGACTGGTGAAGTTAGTAAACTAGCAGGCTACGTATGGAATATTGTCGCGAATACACTGCTTTCCATTTCCCGTCAGCCCAACCACCACACCTTTCTTTTCTCAGGGGCCATGAACTCCAATGCTAACTGTATCTCATGGTGAATTTGAACTACTTAGCATCTCATTAGTCCATTCCCAGGTATTTTATTGGCAATGCTGTTTTGAATGCCAGGGAGGGAGAAGAATAATTCGAGGCACGTACTAGGTATTAGGAAATGTTCGTTAAACGACTATATGAATGGACAGGCGGACTGTAAAATGCCTTCCTGTCCTTCCTTTGTTTCTCACCAAATGCCTATTTTTTTAAAGATTTTATTTATTTATTTATTTGACAGAGAGAGACACAGCGAGAGAAGGAACAAAAGCAGAGGGAGTGGGGAGGGAGAAGCAGGCTTCCTGCTGAGCAAGGAGCCCAGTGTGGGACTTGATCCCAGAACCCTGAGATCATGACCTGAGCCGAAGGCAGACGTTTAATGACTGAGCCACCCAGGCACCCCCTAAATGCCTATTTTACTCCCACTGTCTAGAAGCAGTATCGAGAATCCAAAGGCACACATGACCCTGCTGGTGCCCTAGGTGAACTTAAGGACAGTCCGTGATACTGGATGGCACATGGGTATGAGACCTGTGGCAGAGAGCCCGAAGTGCTGTCAACAAGAAGGTCTTGGCAGTTGGAAGAACATGATAGCTCTGGTGGGGGAACCAGGGAACACTTGGCAATGGGTGAAATCTGAACTTGCCTTGAAGGATGAGTCAAAATGTTAGGACAGGGTGCCAGGGGGAAGACATCGCAGGCAGTATTGGCTTGGGAGAAGGCCACGGAGGCAGGAAAGCACACATTCTGAGGAGGGAGTGTTCAGTGATTGCCTTAGAGAAGTACCCAAAGTGCTGTTTGGGCCGGTGTTAGGGCCAGACTGCGAGGGTGTTGAACTCCATGGTGGAAGGAGACATGTCAAGTCTGAGGAAATGTCGAGAGAGAGAACAGGGAAAATGCCCTGTGACTGTTATCCTGCATTCACCTTCTTCCCATTCCCTCCTATTTTATGCTAAATGAGGTTACTTCACACCCCCAAACCCTCCTGCTTATCTTCACGGGATTGCTGCTAAGATACAGCTCTGACCATACTGTTGACACCTCTGTGGATTCATGAACACCTATCGAATACTTTTAAACAATTTTTTTGGTTGAGGTTTCAAGGCTCTCCTGATCTGGCCCGACAACTGCTGCAGCCTCATCCTCCAGCCCGGTGACCCAGCCATCCACTTTCCAAGCCCTTCCCTAGAGCCCCTTCTCGAAGGCATGGTCTACACATGCCCACCACACCTGCGTGTTCCCCCTACTCCACCTACCTTTGCTGGTACTCTCCCTCCAGCTTGAATGTCTTCTCCCTTCATCTGTGTCCATCAGATTCTCCAAGGCCCATTTTTTAATCTCCAAAAATTTAAGCTCTTAGAAGTAGGGAACCAAGTCCCTATTTTTAGACCCATCATTGCCTTATGAACGGTAAATACCAAGCAAATGGTGAGTGAATAAATAATTATCTTTCAGCCCTCTTTCCCTCTATTCCTAAATATAACCAAGAGCAGCTGTATCCCCCAGGAAAGGGGCCTTCCATTTTTATCGTGCTTTAGAGTTTCCAAAGGTTATAGCCTATAGCAGTCTGGAATACCCAATCTGGAACCGTACTGCCAGGGTTTCAACCATTGTTCTGCCAGTTACCAGCTATGTGACCTTGGGCGACTTAGTTCACCTCTCAAGGCCCTTCTTGTCTCATTTGTATAATAGGAAGAATAAAGGTATGTGCCTCATAAGAGTTTTTTAGAAGGACTGAATAAGCTATTATTTGTAAAATGCTTAGAATGATACATGGCACATAGTAAGCGTTATATAATGCTTCGTTCGCTAAACATATACATATTACATACACACACGTGTATTATAAGTACTCAGTAAAGTTTTACATGCACACATACATAGGGATGCACAATTGAATGTCCACATTGACCTTGTAAGGTGAGCAGAAGTATAAAATAAATCCCCCCCAACTGGTAACTGGTAGACTCATTCTTAGAACCATGCCTTCTAACTTCTGTGCCAGTAGTCAGAAAGTAAAATGTAGAACCTTAATACACTGATCTTCTTCAAACATGTGAACGGTTTTCAGATACATAGTGGTTTCATGACACTAAATATTAAAATTCACTGTAGATATTTTAATTATTTTGATTTAAAGTACAGGAGTAGTGTCAGATACATTATATGGGTCTGTCAGTAAGGGAAAAAATATTAACAACTTCTGTGCAAAAGTTTTTACATAGGATTTCACAATTGCAAAGAAATCTATTTCACTGTATTCTTCTGCAGTTAAGAAAAGATGGAGTAGGAAAGATATGTTGAGTGTGTTCTGTGGAGAATTATGCATGAGGTTTTAGTAGAGAAGAATTCAAATAGGAAAATATGTTATTGGAGTACATTTAAATGGATATATGCCTATCATGTCATTTGGTATGCAAATGCTTGTGTTTGCATTAAGCTGATGGAGAAGCTATTATTTTCTTTGCAGTATGTATTCAAAATTCACCTTTAAAAAATAAGAGCTTTCTTCTACTCTGAAAAAGAGAAAACTGTCTGTTATTTTATTTTAAATACAAAACGCATTTAATTCTGTCAACAGCTTACGTTTTAAATAATGTAGTTTGTACTTGCATTCATTATCTGCAATTAGAGTTCTTAAAAAGCTTTTAGTGTTTTTTCCTCAACTTTTAAAATTCATTCATTTCATTGTTAACATTTTAGAAAATAGTGGAAACCCTAAGTCACACTGGAAAACTGAACAAAGAAATTTCCTTCTGGAAATTACCATTGAACTGGGTAGGAAATCCTCAGCTATTGTGCTGAATCACATTATGATGGGATATTTACACCCTTTTCTTGCTAGCTTGGGTCAAGAATGTTTCCCTTTGAACCCAGACTAGTTTATAAGAAACCCCATGCTGGCAGCCAGCTGAGGATCCCTAGTTCATAAGGCTTAGTTTGTGCAGATTACTTGCTTACACAGGTCCTCAGCATCTAAATAAAGCAAGAGTTCAAGTCTTTTCTTCAGGGTGTATTTAGGAGAAAAGAATGCTCAGATACCCAGGGCTGTCTGGGATGCCTTTTCATCTCTCTCTGGTGGGGTCACATGTTCTCATTTCTTCCTTTATTAGCAAGAAGAATACAGACAGCTAAGAGAGAAAGAGGGAGAGAGGGAGAGAGACTTGTTGTTTTGATATTTTTTGGGTTTTTTTACCCTCTCTTTAAAGATGTAACTGGAACCAGGGCCCAAATGGTATGTGGGTTTGCAGGGTGTACAAACAGAGCCAAGCCTGGAAATGCAAGGTGTGTCGTCGATTGGTGTGTCGTCGATTCATTGACCTTACTGTTTGCCCAGCTGTAGGGTGACTCCCTTGTCATTCCCCAGCTGCCCAGCTGCTGCTTAATGCTGTTTTATTTTTCTTTTAAACTGCAGTAGCCAACCAGACTTCTCCTGGACAGGTTTGATAATTACTAAAAACAGATAACTTAGCAATTACACACAGCTCAGGGAAAGCTGCCACAACTTTGCAGTTTCGCCCTTACTTTGTTCTTGTTCAGCAATGCCTTTAACGTGATTTGCTAGCTTACGTTTTAAAGGGAAGACATCATCAGATTTTGTGAAAATAAGTAAAGTCTCTTCATTAACCCCATGTTTGACACTTCAAATAGTCACCTTCAGAATGTGCATTAAGTTGAACCATTCTTAAGAATGCACTGACTTTGCCTTTCCTTTTTTTTTTTTTTTTTTAAGATTTTATTTATTTATTTGACAGAGAGAGATAGATCACAAGTAGGCAGAGAGGCAGGCAGAAAGAAAAGGGGAAGCAGGCTTCCCTGAGCAGAGAGCCCAATGCGGGGTTCGATCCTAAGACCCTGAGACCAGGACCTGAGCCGAAGGCACAGGCTTTAACCCACTGAGCCACCCAGGCGCCCCTCCCCTTTTTTTTTTTTTTTTTTTAAGATTTTTTATTTCTTTGTTTGACAGAGAGAGAGACCACAAGTAGGCAGAGAGAGAAGGGGGAAAGCAGGCTCCCCGCCAAGCAGAAAGCCCGATCCTGGGATCATGACCTGAGCCAAAGGCAGAGGCTTAACCCACTGAGCCACCCAGGCACCTCTTTCTGCCTTTTCTATAACCTACCAATGCAGCAATTTCATATGCTTCAACCTAAATAAATATATTCCACTGATGCTTCCAGTTCCCAAACTATTTTAAAACTCATCTTTTTGAAATGAAAAAAATCAAGTTCCTTACTTCCAAATGTTACATTAAATCTCTTCTAAACAACTACATTTCAGTTATAAAATTGACTCTGAATAATTTATGGGTTATTTATAAATGTAATAAAATCCATTTTATGTGGATGAGAATTTGACATAATTTATGGGAAAGCATCACCACCGATGTCTGGATGCTAAGTTCTGGTATGTTCCTTGATATGTCTCTTGAATTGGAGTCATACCTTACTTATGTTGTTTCTTTTAGGCAGTATAATTGTGCTTAAAATAAACAAGGTTTAGAAATGGCCCAGATTTCTGACTCTGCTTTTAAAAGCAGATTGAAATTATATTGGAAAACTGATTTTTGAGGTAAAATCTTTTAAAATCTTTGACCATTACTTTGGATCTATGAGTACAGGGATTATAATAGATATGATAGTTACTATAAGAATAAATATACGTATTTAATATTTGAAAAAATGTTTATTAAAAAAGCATCCATGTTTTCTAAATGCTTTGGGAAATAACTATGTAGATCAAGTTTTTTTTTTTTTTTCCAAAACAGCAGAGTGTTAAATTGGCAATATGTGTCAAAAATCTTGAAAATGTGCAGATTGTCTAACTCTGCAGTTCTCCTTCTGAAAAATGTACCATAAAATTTTTTAAAAAATTTAGTTTAAAAAAAGAAAATATACCATGGAAAATGTGATCATTTTGTGCATAAATATTTCTGGAACAATAATAAAACCAAATGTCTAGGGATTTAAAATTTTTTAATTTTTAAATTTTTAAAGATTTTAAATTGAGAATAATTTATATAAGTTTACAGCATACATGGAAAAGACACATTACAAAATTTTATTTTCTATATGTTCCTAAATATATTAAAATGTAACTTATGCATATCATTTCTAAGAGAAGAAATAAGATAGGATATATATCAAGGATTTCAACATAGCTTCATTTATAAAGCAAAAAGTTGAAATATCCTAAAATGTTCAACAATAGGAAATTAGTCAAGCTATGTCCCAGTCATATAAAGAAATATTATTCAGGCTTTAAAATTGTATTTTAGAAGAATATTTAGTGATAGAGAAAAGTGTTCTGATATATTAAGTGAAAAAAGGAGATAGAAGGGGCACCTGGATGGCTCAATCAGTAATCGTCATGATCCCAGAGCCCTGGGATCAAGTCCCCCAGCGGGGAGCCTGCTTCTCCCTCTTCTTCTGCCTGCAGCTCCCCCCCTGCTTGTGCTCTCTCTCTGTCAAATAAATAAAATCTTTAAAATTAAAAAAAAAAGGAGATTAAAATTTTTTAATATAGTATGATACAAATTTTTTTAAAGGAGAAATATGTGTCATTTTCAGATAAGAGTGTATGTGTGTGTTTTCATAGGAAAAAGACCAAATGTCTGTACCAAAAATCTTAACAGTGGTTATCTCTGCTTTTTATTTTCTTTTTTGTGTCATATGTTTTCTACATTGAACATACAGTACTACTTTGTGTTCAGAAAAACAGTTTTTTTAAACTGAAACTATGTGTGAACCTTAATATTTACATTTTGTATTTTGGCCAGTAGATTTTATGCAAAAAAAAAAAAAAAATCTCCTTAGTAAGAGCTGTACTAATTTGCAGTTTTTTTAGAATTCCAAAACTGTAGTAAAATTTATCCATGAGTAATGGTTTATTCTGCAGATTAATAATGCAGAGATTTTAGAGAACACTTTTGAGCTTAAGAGAACTTTTCAAGTGCACTGAAAGCATGCCTAAGACTCTAAATCATTTTTTCATCAAAGCCTGTCCCCTAAGTGCCTCTTCCTGGCAGGTGAATTTGCATATTTCTCTTTGCTTTACTTAGAAGCAATAGTCCTAATTCATCTATTTGACTAACAATCTGGCCCTCCCCCTGCCAGTTGGAAGGTGATATTTTTAACATATTCCTCATACAATGGCTTCCATTCACTCTCGGAGTCACAGACCCGCATCTTGTAACAATTTGGGTCCCATTTTCGCAGGTGATGAAAACATACCATATGTATCACGCAGAGAGCATCAGTGCAGAGAGCAAGCTGAAAGAGGCTGAGAAACAGGAAGAGAAGCAGATCGGAAGGTCTGGGGATCCCGTCTTTCATATCAGACTGGAAGAGAGACATCAGCGGAGAAGCTCTGTAAAGAAAATTGAAAAAATGAAAGAAAAAGTAAGTGAAAAACATCACAGAGCCTTTCTGTCCTCACTTCGGGTGACAGTACTAAGAACACTGATGTAATAACCAATAGACGCTCCTTGTAAATTATTGTGAAATGACACACATTTCCTCCCACAGGAATGAAAAATGTTTAAGAAACATAAAAATCATGTACTAACAGCTGGACATCATGTAGTGTTGAAGGCCAAATACTCCATATACAGTGTGGGGAACTTGAATATTAACAAAGAGGTTTCCTCGCAATTGGGCCTGAAGACCAAATACATTGTTGGGTACTTTTAGTTATTTAAATCGGATTCAAAATGTACTTTTCTCAGAGGACTTCAGAGGTCATTGGCATATGTGGAATACTTTGTTTAGATTAGTAGAAAGTCATGTATCTCTCTGACTAAATGACTTTGTTGTCTTTCTCAATACCTGGCTCATCTCCATTTCCAGAGACAAGCAAAGTATTCAGAAAATAAGCTAAAATCGATTAAGGCACGGAATGAGTATCTCCTAACCCTTGAAGCAACCAATGCCTCAGTTTTCAAGTATTATATTCATGATCTTTCAGACTTAATTGACGTAAGTACTTGACGTATTTATATTTTCCATATATTTTTAAAGTTTTTTTTAACTTTTTTTTTTAATGATCTCTACACCCAACTTGGGTGTAGTTGTAAGTAGTAAGTAATGACCCCGAGATCAAGAGTCACTCACTTTTCCATATGAGCCAGCCAGGCACCCCTATATCTTCCATAGTAAGATGTAATTAGCAGTAACTATATTTCATTGATTCGAAAACACCCTCATTTCTCAAACCAATGTTATTTTTTATAATACTCAGAAGGAAAAACTGCTGCCAATTAAACCATACATGATACTAAAACACTATCAACTATAAGATGCATGTGAAAAAGTGTGTACCCTATAAGCAGTGAAAAGCAAATTATCGGGTTCTGTGAAGCTATGAGTTCCTGGTAAACTCAGCTAGGAAAGGACCCAGTCATTCTTAAATTATGCAATGGCACAGCCCTAACTGCATTCATTAATTCAAAGTATATTTCTTGGGCCCTACTATTGTTAGGTGCTCAGGCTGTGAGAAGCATATACAGTTCTTTTTTGTTTTTTTAAGTTTTTATTTTAACACTGGTTAGTGAACATAATATTGTGTTGCATGAGTTTCAGGAGTACAGTATCGTGATTGGGAGTTCAGTTCCGTTCAGTACAGCAGCCCCAGCTCATCACAAATGCCTTCCTTAATCCCCATTGATGATTAATCCCCATTGATGATTGGCCAATTTTTAATTATTTTTTTATTAACATATAATGTATTATTTGCCCCAGGGATATAGGTCTGTGAATCGTCAGGCTTACACACTCCACAGCACTCACCATAGCACATACCTGCCCCAACGTCCATTACCCAGCCACCCTTCCCTACCCCCCCATCCCCCAGCAACCCTCAGTTTGTTTTGTGAGATTAAGAGTCTCCTATGGTTTGTCTCCCTCCCATCCCATTTTGTTTCATTTTTTCCTTCCCTACCCCCCACAACCCCCTGCCCTGCCTCTCAAATTCCTCATATCAGAAAGATCATATGATAATAAGACAACGTTTTTAATGCTTAACATTTTATATGTGAAATGAAATGGAAGATAACTAAATGTGTCTTGACTGAATCAAGGCAATATAAATAAGAATTCAAATTGAAACCTTTCTATACACCTCTCATTTCCCTTGGTTTCTACTGATGTCAATAATCTCTCTTTTCTTACAAATTTCCTGGGATAGACTGTGATAAATGGATCTATTGGTATTTGAAAGAAAGAAAGAAAAAATAAAGAAAAGTCATATGAATTTTCCATAGGACTTTCCATAGGATTTGTATTTTATTATTTATTTATTTTTTTAAAGATTTTATTTATTTATTTGAGAGAGAGAAAAGGGAATGAGCATGAGTGGGTGGGAGGGCAGAGGGAGAGGAAGAAGCAGACTCCTACTGAGCAGGGGGCCCAGTGTGGGTCTCAATCCTAGAACCCTGAGATCATGACCTGAGCTGAAGGCAGACATTTGACCGAGCCACTCAGGCCCCTAGAATTTGTATTTTAAAACCAGTCTTTTTATTATCACAGAATTAGTACATGTACATTGTAGGAAATTAGGGAAAAAATTATAAGCAAAAATGACATGATCACATTCTTACCACCTCAGATCATCACTGTTAACATGTAGACTTTTTTGTGTCCACATACGTGTACATTTTTATACCAGAAGAGTATGAAATCATATTTTATATACAGCTTTTTAACCTACCTTTTTCAATCATTGACCCCCATCTTTCCATTTTAGAAAATTTTGAACTCCTCTAATAGCCAGACCATATTCCTATGTATGATCCCCCCAAAAAACATTTCACAGCTAGTGTGTCTAGACCAGATGAAATTTAGGATCACACATTGCATTTAGGTGATGTGTTCCATTAGTCTTTTTTTTTTTTTTTTTTTTTTTTTTAATCTAACAAAGTCCCTTGGTGAGGAGTCAGGAACAGTTGTTCCTCAGAACATCTCAGCTTCTGGATTTGTCTCTATTCTTTGCCGTTTCAGTGAGCCTATCTCTCTGTTTCCTGTATTTCCTACAAAGTGAACGTTATGTAATGATTTGATGAGTTCAAATTAAGCAGTTTGCAACAGATCACACCATAGGTGATGTTGCTGTGTCTTAACCCACCAGTAGTGATGCTAAAATTGATCACTGGCTTGGATCATGTGACTCTGATTACTCCATCAGATCATTAACATTTTTCCCCTTGCAACAAACTGGGTATTCTAAAACTTCTTAAGTTTAGATCCTATGAAATTGGAAATATACTAAATTGGAACTCAAAGCTGAGCTATGATTTACCTCAGTCAGCAAAATGCTTTTTTGGAGTACAAATTAATAAGGTAGAAGAAGGTCCTGGGTAAATTTTAGTTTGTAGAGTAATTTGAAATCAGGTAGGAAGTGGAACAGAGAGTTATTTTCACAACAAAAAAGGATGTTTATTATGTCACTTGAAGACGAAATACGAATTTGGGGCACCTGGGTGGCTTAGTCGGTTGAGTGTTGGACTCTTAATTTCAGCTTGGTTGTGGTCTCAGGGTTGTGGGATCAAGCCGGGAGCAGCTCAGTAGGGAGTCTGCTTAAGATTCTCTCTCTCTCTCCCCCCACTCACATGCTCTTGCTTTCTCTCTCTCTTTCTCTCTCAAATAAATAAATCTTTTTTAAAAAGAATAATTACGGGGCGCCTGGGTGGCTCAGTGGGTTAAGCCTCTGCCTTCGGCTCAGGTCATGGTCTCAGGATCCTGGGATCAAGCCCCACATTGGACTCTCTGCTCCGTGGGGAGCCTGCTTCCCCCCGACCTCTGCCTGCCTCTCTGCCTACTTGTGATCTCTCTCTCTGTCAAATAAATAAATAAAATATTTTAAAAATAATAAAAAATAAAAAGAATAAGTACGAATTATAAGAAATATATTACAAATATTGGCCAAAGGAAACTTAATTCATTTGGGAGAATAAAGGCATAATTATAAAGGAAAATAGATTGTAGTTTTATAAATCATAGGTTTCACTTCTGTAATCATTATTACTGTCTCCAAAAGTAAGTGCAAAAAATGCTGTAACTAATTCTGTTTAGAATCGAGATGCATTACAAGCTTTACAACCCAGAAGAAAAATCATGCAGGCAACAAATATTTGTAACTGAATGCTGAGATTTTCAAGTGATTATAATTTGCCAAGAGGACAGTACAAGTATTATTTCCCATAATCCTAGGTGTGCAATCAATTTCACCATTCTCTATATCTAGAATTCCTCAAACAGCTGGTAATGTAGCCTCTTTCGGTCCAGTTCCACACCTACCCAACCTCAAAAGGCATTCAGAGAAACAGTTCTCAACAGCAGAATTCCATTGGTGCTTTGTCCCAGAGCATCTGCCCAGTGATAATAAAGTATTTGTTATCCTTTTAGTAGCGTTTCACGGTTTCCAGTTACTCCCTGTAAAAGTTTGCAGGTCACTTTAGAGTTTGAAGGATAAATCTTTGTAACTGTTATAGAATACTGCTATAGAACAATCCCCTGCTGCAGCTCATTTTCTTGGTGAAGATATCGGTCATGCATTTTATTAGCCATTTATACAGAATGAAATTGAAATTAGATTACATCATATACTCCATGCCGTGTTTACTCTATCATGTCTAAGTAATCAGCTGTCCTAAAGCTTTTAGCCTTATCCTTTTGTCTCCAGAGACATGTGTTTAATTAAAAAGCAACTTATTCAGAGTTCAGATTTTTCTTAATTAGTTTGACTTATCCCCATGCATAATGGTATTTCGATTTAGCCATGAAAACCCGCCAAATTGTGATACTGCAGTCCCCATTAGGCCTGAACTCTTATTAGGAAGATGATCAAGAGATCATGGTAAATGGATTAGGATAGTGGAGTTATCATGGAAATTGATTTATGTGAGTTTTTATCCCTTTGTGATTGAAGGCGTACTTAAAAACTGAAATGAGTTGGATGACTGAAGTAGATGGCTTCAAAAGTTCAAAAGTTCCTTCCAATGGAGATGCCATGGGCTTTTGTTAAATGAAACTGCACCCACCTGCTTTCTACCTGCAGCATAGCTCCTCTAAGTTCCATCTTGGCTGGACCCCGGAATGTTGAAAGTGGCCAAAGCGTGATCCTTGGCTTTCCACCTCTTGGTCCCTTGCCATGTGATAGTTCCTAGATTTTTATCACCCGCCTTGATCATCGCCCAGGACTTAGATTTGTATGTCCAACTGCCTACTGGACATCTCTACTTGGATGTCTAATAGGTACCTTGAACATGTCATATGTCATACACTCAATAACTCAACCCATTTGCCCGCATCATTGTCCTCATTCTCCATACACATAACTTTTTCGTAACCATTTTTTACACCTCAGTAAGTGGCACACCTTTCCACCCATTTGTGCAAAGCCAAAACCCAGTTCCCTCGTTTCCCACATAGAGACCCATCAGCCAATCCTGTCATCTGTACTTCCTAAACATCCCAAACCTTGCTGTTTCTTGCTGCTCGCACTCTCTCCGAGACAAAGCTCTCCATCTCCTGCCTGCACTTAGCTTTCCGAGATGTTGCTCCACTTCCAGTAACAGCTTCTAATCAGTAATCCATTCTCTTCCCAAGCAACCAGTATATTAAGAAAGATAAACTAGGGGCACCTGGGTGGCTCAGTGAGTTGAGCCGCTGCCTTCGGCTCGGGTCATGATCCCGGGGTCCTGGGATCGGGCCCCATGTCGGGCTTTCTGCTCAGCAGGGAGCCTGCTTTCCTTCCTCTCTCTGCCTGTCTCTCTGCCTACTTGTGATCTCTGTCAAATGAATAAATTTAAAAGTCTTTAAAAAAAAAAAAAGGAAAAATAAACTAGACCTGTCAATCCTGATTTAAAACGCTCCAAAGGCCTCCCGTTGTCTTTAGAATAATATCTAAACTCTTCACCAAGACCCCTGTGAACTGCCCACCTGCCACTCTGTGTCGTATGTTCCAGCTTCCTCCTTTAGTTACTGTGTTTTGGCTACTTTGGCATTTCTGTTCCCCAGACGCAGTAAGCTATTGCTTGCCATGGGCCTTTCTGCTTTTTGTCTAGAACATTCTTCTGGAGCTTCGCCAGACAGAGCCCTTCTCTTCATTCACGTTGCACCCAGCTGGCCTATAAAAAGGAATAATACCCTTTCCCCCAGCACTCCCAGTTTTTCTGTCTTCTCCATAACATCTACCAGCCAACCTGTTTGTTTGGGCTTGCTTTTATTTCTTCTCTCATCTCCTTTGTGAGGTGATTCAGAGTAGTTATAGAGATGTGGCCTCAGGAAGAACGCATCTGGTGGCAGCTCCTCTGAGAGAAGTGATTGCCCATGGGAGTGGGAGCAGCATTAGGCCTCAAATAATTATTAGTCCTACTCACTGGCTTGGGCATATGCAACCTCCGTTCTCCTCCTGTTTCCTACTTTGTATCCATTTCATTGTACCATTTTGACAGTTTTGTTGCACAAAAGAAACTCAAAACAAGTTTGGCTGAATGTTGGGCCATGGTTACTAAAGCAGCAGTGAGAATTAAATTGTCAGCTCTGCATGGACGATCAGGAACCCAGACATGAGAGCAGGTGTCTCAAGGATGCCGGTAGAATTTTGAACATCCAGTTCAGTCCCTTGAGATGCCCATTCCTCACAAAACAAGTTTGTGTTTTCTGAGGTGAATCACTGAATAGCTAGAGAGGAAAATAGTAAGGGACAAAGATAATTTATTCAGAAGTCAGCTTTCTTCATTTACAGTAAAAGCTGTGAAGTTACCTATTTCTGGCCCTTGGAAAGCCTACCCATGGTTATGTGAAAGCTGTTTTTGTGGTTGTTTGCTTGGATTGCACTATTGTAGAAAGACCCAAAACAAGGGGTAGATCAAGTCTTTACCCAACATCCATGGCTCTGGAAGGGTCAAAGCCAAAGCTTAATGAAAAGCCAGAGATGGAACCCAGGACAAAAGATCATGGAAGCCTCTCAGATAGTGGCAGGAATAACGAAGTTAAGATGGAATACTGCCACAGAAGAGTTCCCTCCCTTTTCATTCTCATGACAACTGTTTAATTCCGTATTCACATGGAGCTTGGGGCTGCCTTCCAGCCACTTCCACGGCTGCCCTGCAAATGATATTGGCTATTACTGTTGTAGAAGCATATGTGTGGGACTTGTTTCCATTGGAGTTCCATCATCTTCACTCCCATCTTGGACCAGACTTCTACCCAGTAGGACTACTTAAGTCGTAAGAGTATATGCAAACAAATAAACGAAGGTTATCTCCCTAAATAGCTATGACTCATTTATATATGACTGTAAAACCCACCAAGGATATTTCAGCTGCCCCACAGCCTTTGGAACAAGTCAAAGAATTTGTCACAGTCCTTAAAACCTGAATTTCATCTTTATTTTTGATACGATTTGCAACCCTTTTGCCTAAAGAAGTTAGCTTACTGTGGCGATTTAGACTAATAATACCTAGTGAGATATATCTTGGCAGCTGTTAGAATATTAAAAAACAAAACAAAACCAAAAAATGCCCTTCTTCTTCCAATACTCTTTCCTTTCCCAGTTTTAATCCATAATTTTATGTACCCATTCAGTCTTTCATCCATTCAGAAGAGCACTGTTTTGTTTTCATAAAATATCTTACTGGCTTATGTATTTTCATCATTAAATGCACTTGGGTTATAACTCAACTCTGTGCAGAAGCTGGTCTTTCATACTGTCATTAATAATTCATAACCTCCGTAGAATTACTTTAGGCCTTTTAACCAAGTATCGTGAATCTTAACATAGCCAGTGTCATTTTAGCATCCAGTTCAGAGAAAAGACGATTCTGTGACAGCCTTGCTGCCCCAGGAGACCTTGAATAAAAATTGTATTCGTGTTTCCTTTAAAGTCCAGGACACTTGAAAAACCTAGAGCATAGAAAACATTGCATATCAGAAGTAACAGAATCATGCTAATTAAGTGACTTTCCAGACTGATAAGTTCTGTAGGGATCAAAGATGGAAATTGTCCATCAAGCTCATCACAGAAACCTCCACCTGGGGTATAGCATTCAAGTCCAGAAGCCACCTGGGAGGCCCCCTGGACTGGCTACAAAGCCACATGCATACTTCTCCGCACCCTATTAGGAAACCACCAGGGAAAGCAACTATCTTGCTAGGTCCTGTGCCACCAAATCTACCTGGGTGACCTGAGTGTGGAGTCAGGCACAGGACTGTTGGGATTGTGACATTTACTCCCCAAAGAAGCAACTCTTAGAAATTTGAGAAACAGAGTGGTTTAAGTCTGGGAATAATAAAAACTTAGCATGTGTTTTTTTCCTACTTCAATTAGGTAGTTAGGGTTGAATTTCTTTTTTTCCTTTGTTCTTCTCTTTCTTCCTTTCTAAGCTGAAAAGAGACTCAGTTTAGAGGGGGGCCTTTCTCTAGGTTGTTTCTTTCCTTAGTATCAATTTTCTATGTTTTTCCCATTGGGATCCAGTACTCATAAAATAAAGCAGCTTATGTGATCTGCTTCATTATTGTCAAGCCGAATCTATCTTCTTTCAGAATAGTGAGGTGTTCTGAAGCACAAGTACATTTCAAAGAAACTAGGCCATTTCCTTTACCCGTTCGTGTTTGCACAAGACGAGGTATTACTGGAAGGTGGAATGATTCAGTCCCTCTGTTGTATATAAAATGGCTACATGGAACCTTTATGAATTTCGAGGAGCAAATGAAATAAAAGAGGACTTTGCTCATCTGAGCCTAGAATTTTTTAATTAACTGGAAATTATTCTCTATATTCAAGTGCAGCTAATTCCACTGAAAATGTACCAATGATGAGACTGCCACATTTCACAATTGTATTTTGCTTGTATTTGTAATTGTGATAAGGTAGCTTCTCTCTGCTTTTCTAAATCAAATAATACTTACTCACGTTGATTCTCTTGCCCACTCAGAGAAATAGCACTCCCAGTGGATGGGGTTATGGGATCTTTTTTTAACTGATGTTTTAGTGTGGTGCTTCTCAAACTTTAATGTGCATATAAACACCTATGGATTTTTTTTTTTTAACTTCAGAGTCTAATTCAGCAGGTCAGGGCTGAGGCCCAAGATTCTGCATTTCTAGCAAGATGCTAATGGTCTACAGACCACACTTTGAATAGCAAGATTTTAGAATATCTCTACAGAAAAGTCCCAAATTTAATAATTCTGAAATTGGAGGATGAGGGTAGAAATTGAATCTGTGCCTTCGTAAAGGCCATTCCGATGGTTCCTATCCTGGTGGGTGCATCCTTTGTACCGAGGTTACTTCCTTTGTGCCCCTCTACTACTCTCTTAGCAGCAAAGTAATGAACAATTTATAGGCAAATTCCTTGAAAATGGAGGTTATGTTTTACTGTATTCCAGTCTTCATATTCCTGGAGCCTAGCAAATTTTCAGGCACCTAATAGATGGCCAATTAGTGGGTTGAATTGAATCAAGTTGAATTGATTGAATTGCATTAGAACAATATAGGGATGACCTGGTTTTGTACCTTTATAGACCACTTCCCCTTTAAAAGATTTATATTATATCTATGTACAAATGTAAAATTCTTTCAGTAATTTATAACTGACCAGTACCCAGAGGTATATTATTTCAGTTATATTCTCTTAAAATGCAACATGAAAAAGATAAATGCAAATACAAATTAAAGGTAATGAAAATTTAAGAATCCCAAAATTCTATCTCCAGTGAAAGGACTTTGGCAGTCATTTCTTATTTATGAATTTTTTTCTAGGAATAAGAAAGAAGACATTATTCCTGAACTTTTTTGGCAGATTCATACCTGTTCTCACTTCTGAAAGAGTACAGATTATTATGGAGTCATCAGTAAATTATACAAATCCAAAATATCATAGTTAGTGTGTTTGCATCCTACAAAGATTTCAATTAATCATAGTCTCAGTAAGCATGAACAAATTTAAATGCTATTTTTTTCATTATTTCCTTTCAGTATTTTGTTTTGCCTCTTTTATTCTTTGACAGGTTTCTTGAGATATTATTCATATACCATATAGTTCATTCATTAAAAAATCTACAATTGGCTTTTAGCATGTTCAAATTTATGTAGCCATCACCATGATCTATTACAGAACATTTTCATTACTCCAAAAAGAAATCCTGTACCCCTTAGTCACCACCCTCCAGGTCCTCCATCCCCTAGCAACCACTAATCTACCTTCTATCTCTATAGATTTACCTATTCTGGACATTTCCTATAAATGGAATCCTACAAGGTGTGGTCTCTGGAGGCTGGTGTCTTTCACTTAATATTGTAACATTTCAAGGTTGATCCTACATGTTGTGGTGTGTATCAGCACTCCCTTCTTGTTACGACCAGATAACATTTCATTTTGTTTACTTGTTAGTTGGACATTTAGATTGTTTCTGCTTTTCAGCTATTAGTAATAATGCTGCTATAAACACTCACATACAAGTTTTTTTGTGTGAAAATTTGTTTTTATTTTCCTTGTATATGATACTAGGAATGGAACTGCCAAGTCATATGCTAACTCTGTGTTTCACTCTCTGATGAACTGCCAGCCTTTTCCAAAGAGGCTACAATATTTCACATTCCCATTAGCAGCATATAAAAGATTCCAATTTCCCTACATCCTCCTTAATGCCTGTTATCTGTCTTCTTTATTAAAACCCTACTAGTGGGTGTGAAGTGGTTTTAATTTACTTTTCCCTGAGGACTAATGATGTTGAGCATCATTCCATGTGCTTGTTGACCATTCGTATATGATTTTTGGGAAATGTCTGTCCAGTTCCATTGCTCATTTTTTTAATAAAGATTTTATTTATTTATTTGTCAGAGAGAGGGAGAGAGAGAGAGCGAGCACAGGCAGACAGAGTGGCAGGCAGAGGCAGAGGGAGAAGCAGGCTCCCTGCCAAGCAAGGAGCCTGATGTGGGACTCGATCCTAGGACGCTGGGATCATGACCTGAGCTGAAGGCAGCCGCTCAACCAGCTGAGCCACCCGGGCGTCCCCATTGCTCATTTTTTAGTTGCACTATTTGTCTTTTCATTATTGAGTTGTAGGATTTCTTTATATATTCTAAATACAAATTTTTTTAAATCAAATACATGGCTTACAAAAAATTTCCCATTCTGTGGGTTATCTTTTCACTTGATAGTGCCCTTGAGCACAAAAGTTTTCAAATTTTATGAAATCTAATTTATTTTTTCTTTTTTTACTTGTACTTTTGATGCCTTATCCAAGAAACCAATGCCTAATGCAAGATCATGAAGGTTTACCCCTATGTTTTCTTATAAGAATTTTATAGTTGTTGCTGTAACATGTAGGTCTTTGATCCATTTTGAGTTAATTTTTATATATGGTATTTATAATTTTTTATATTTAAATTTTATATTTAAATTTTTATATATGGTTTTATTTTTTTAAGTGCTGTGATCTTGGCTACCATGCAAGTCTGAACAGAGCCCTGAGAACATATCTCTCTGCAGAGTATAATCTTGAAACTTCCAGACATGAAGGCTTAGACATTATTGAGAATGCAGTTGACAATTTGGAGCCCCGGAGCGATAAGCAGAGATTCATGGAGATGTACCCTGCCGCATTCTGTCCACCAATGAAATTTGAGTTTCAGTCTCACATGGGTGATGAGGTCAGTAATTGATTGTTTTAAAACTAATGAATTGTCCTTTCATTATATTAGTTACTCTTCACCTGCTTCAACCTAAGAGTTGTCAGAATTCCCAGTTGTGTTCTCTCTCCTGCCTTTGTTTGGGATCTAGTTATCTAGTTATCTAGCTAGTTATATCCTAAGATCAGCCACCACCACCTTCCCCTGCCCCATCCCGCCCCATCCCCAGCTGCAACCACCTTTTAAAGCAAGGATCTAGCACTCAGATGCCTGCAGAGGCCAACCCTATGGACAAACTCAGCTGTAAGCACTACACTGTCTCAGGATAGTTAGTCCTTCCTCCACCTCTAGACATTCAGATCTAAATTCAAAAGGAAACATTTTGCTGGCCCAGTAGAATCTCTCTGAAGACTTCTGATAATCTTCATTTAAAGATCCCCAAAAAGAAAAATAATTATAAATGACAGGAGCATGGGAGAGAGCGAGGAAAATGCAGAACATTCTTTTTAAGACTTCAGTTATCGCCAAACTGGTTAAATGAGCATTAGAAATGGTATATCTCAGGTTCTTTATATGAATTTAGCTTTCTGTCCTGTTTTACCCAGAGAAGAATATCCATCTAAGCTGTGTATGAGTTACAGTGCTGTATTTTACTGTCTGCAGCCGGTAAAAAAGAAGAACCAATTAATGAGCATGCTAGCTAGCACTTGGTCTTCCAGCTGTGCAAAAACAATACTCATAGATTAAAAACTCAGTATTAGCTTATTGTGGTGACAGTATGTTTTTAAAAATAGATACAATAGCGACGACAGATTTCTTTAGTGTCATATTTTTTCTGAGACACCTAGTGTTAAGATTCGTAAGATAGGCGTGTGCCTGCTGTATTTCTAACCCAATTTTATATTTGCTTGATCTGATAGAGTAAATTACCCAATAAAAAATAATAAGCGGTTTTTATGTGAAGAGCACGTGAATTTGAGAGGGAGGTGGCTTACCCCACCCAAAGTTATGTTTCTAAAACTAAATGATTACTGTTAAAATTTTTCAGTGATGGATATGTCAAACATGGAAGGATAAAATAGCACAGAGAAGTGATTAGGTTAGCATTTTTTCTTTTTTCTTTCTTTCTTTCTTTTTATTTTTTTTTACTATTATTATTTTTAATAAAGTGAGTCAGTTGCCCCTTTTTTGTGGCCGGTTCTGCCAGGGAGCAGCAATCTCTGTAATGTTTTTGGGACTCCATAAAAGGAAAGCCCCATGTGCCAAGAGCATTTCTATGACAAGGAAAATGAAAAGAAACTTCGTTTCTGGTGCAATTTTAATATAACTAAATATAATATAATTAAAGGGCTCTAATTTTGACCTTAACCATTATTGAGATCAGAGCCAAAATATGTTTCTGCTACAGACTGCAAGAAGTAGCGCCTTCACATTCATGATGAATCCCATGATTTGGCTGATATTGGTAAGGCAAGCCATGGTTGAAAGATGCTAATAGTGACATTTCCTGAGTCTTTACTCTGTTCCAGGCAGTGTTCTAAGTACTCTCTGTACATGAGCTTATTTCATCCCTGCAAGGACCCCATGGTGTAGGAAATGTTAGTATCCCCTTTTCACAGAGAAGGAAGCTGAGGGCTCGTGAGCTCCCTCAGTCCTCTCTGACTGCAGTCAGTAAGCTCTGCCGCCTCCCCTCCTTTTGCCTGTGTGGTTCTTGTGGGTCCTCCTTTGCACTCTACCCCATAGTCATTCTGAATTCCACCAGTGAGACGTCAGCATCAGAGCTCTCTCTCCAGCAACTGGCCCATTCTTAGATCTCTCGAAGCTTTCTGAAGCTGCCGTCTTTCCCTGTGGTATCCAGGCCACACAGCTGCGTTCCACTCTCGCCATTCATGTAGCAAGTCCGTATTTAACACCGAAGTTTTGAGGCGGCTCTTCGGAGTAAAGGTGTCACTGGAATCTAGAGGGGATCCATGGGACTCAGGCAGCATCTAAGTAGGAAACCCATGCCTCTAGAGGCCAGCTTGATGGCCCTGTTGTAACTGTGGTTTCTGATTCCCCCGACCAGGTGTGTCAGGTCAGCGCCCAGCAGCCAGTCCAGGCAGAGCTCATGCTCAGGTACCAGCAGCTGCAGTCCCGACTGGCCACGCTCAAAATCGAGAACGAGGAGGTGAGCATGCTTCCTGCCCCACAAGTAATCTGATTCTAACATGCACTGGAAGACGCTGTCACATGACCTAGGCATATTGAACATTCCCAACACAATCTCTTCATCATGCATTTTCAGCTAAATCCTGGCTCCTAAAATACCCCTTGTCACAGATAAATGCAAAGATTATATATTCTACCAGAGATGAAACCTTTACCAGGGATTCACTACATACACATGTAAACACACCTTTTCTTTTTAAATTTGTAATTTGTACTGAAAACAGTTCCCCTAAATGATCAAATTCAATATATGTGTCCAAGAATACACAATAGTGTGGAAACAAAACTTGACTGACATGTTAATTTAATCCTAACTTCTGAAATGAGTAATTTCTTCGCTTTTTTATATTCTTTAGATTTTTGGTACTAAGCATGGCATTACTGATACGATAGTACAGAAATCATATTTTAAAAGCATACTTGAATGAGAATAGGAAACTGTTTATTTGCTGATATTAGAGGCTTTAGGTGAATAGAACATAAAATGTGAAGTAAATATATGTTGAGCCAGAAAGCAGTCATACAGTTCAGCTGCCTGTTTCTGAAATTAAATTTAATTGGATCCATGTTCTCCTTCAATAAAATATACCACAAATGTTTCTAAGGCTCTCAGTCATCATCTATAAGAATCCAAATCAAACCTAAGATTGAAAGTTTACTTACTGGTCAATGTTTGCATAGCCTTGGGCATGATGGGATCTGTATTCTGATGATATTATCAGGAATCTCTCTCTCCATCATTTAGAAATAATACCTTCACATGTGCTTTCCCTCATCCTGGGATAGCCCAAACTACATGGTCCCCATAACTTGCCGTCTCACCCCACCCCAGGGTCTTTATCTCTGAACTAGGATCCTTTATTGGCCTGACCTCAGTCATGGGTACTTCCAGACCAGCCATTACATGCAAGAAGTGGGGTTCTTTCATGGATCAGCATAGAGACCTTTAACTGACAGCTCCAACAGAAATACGTATTTCTAGAGGTAATTCCTGAAAGGAAGGAACGTCGGACAGAAAAAGAAAACAGTAACAATAAGTCACCTTGAGGAAGTAAATTAACCAGAATGCACTTTGGTACCCTCTTTTATTGTAATCCCATGGGATGTTATGAACTCTGTGAACATGTGTCTGGTTCTGTTAAAAAAAACAGTGATGTGTTTCTAGACCAGTCTAGTTTGGTCAAAATCCATTGCAGCTTTCTGGCTTCCATTCTTTCTAGCAAAACCAAACCAGCCCTCTTCCACACATGTGTATTTAAGATGCAACTATGTGATTAAGACTTCAGTCGTTGTGTAAAGTCTCACAGATGAGCCTTTCCAAAGGAAAGCTATTGCTCTTCTAGAGGTGTTTTCGAGCTTAGGGTTTTGGCGAGGCATCACCAAACACTTGCCTGGTGCAGTTTACTGGATCCTAATAGATCTACGGTTTGTACATGTAGTGAGTTCCAATTTGTGTGTGTGTATGTGTAGGCTTCTGCTATTTTACTTGGAAACAGTCTCTAAACTCTAGGAAAATAATGTGTTCTACACAAGGTCAAAACTGGCAGCCCACAGACCTGTTTTGTTTGGCTCCCACAGTTTTGGCCTGTTGAAAATGAGCAAGTCTGGTGACTCTGACCTTGCATTGCCTCATGAAGGGAAGAGTGGGATATTTGAATTCTACTTTGCCATAGTCATTCAGCTCCCAATTTTCTTACATTGGACTCTTCCATTTCTGTTGCTTGTCTGGCCTCTGCAGGCCTTCGAGGTTTTGACCTTTAATGTATGCCCTTTGGGGCATAGTATAGAGAAGCATTGTCCTTATAAACTTGATAGTGGCACACAGTGCTTTCTGAGGGTTAAAAGCATTTCTCATAGACAAATGAATTAGATTGTCCTGACTTTTCCAGTGAGCATGACTGGTGGTTTATGATCTGTTGGATATGGGACAAATGCACTGTCATAGAATGGGATTCCCAACGAAAGGAAGATTTAAGTTGGATTTTTGACAATCAGTAGATTTCCATTGATAGAGAAGGAGGAAAAGTTGTTTCGGTGTATTTCAAAATGTCCTGGAAGAACCTTGATTTCCCAGAGGAATTTGGTCATCACCCAGGCACTCCTTGAGAATAAGCCAAAGGTGAAGCTGAAGTCAGATGACAAGAGACTTTGGGAGCTAACTAAGGGATTTTGACACTGTGAGGCAGTTCATTTCAGTACAATAAATATTTGTTCATCAACTTCTACGCTCTCCACATATTTTGCCAGGTGTGGGGAGTACAGAGATGAATGTCACAGTTCACATCTGTCTTGCACGAGAGCCAGACTATAACAAGTCATTTATATAATACAAAAAATAAGGGATGTAACTTGGGAACAAAATAGCAATCATTGCTGATTTAGAGTCCTTAATAGCGCTGTTCTCTAACATAAATAAAGAATTTGCCTCTGATCCTCCACTGATAGAGGTCAGAAAATTGACACATTGCTCTCAAACCAAAATATACAGAGAAAGAAGCGTGTCTCTGCCTCTGCACAGACAGATACACACAAAGACCAACATTCACTGGAAAGAGTTCAGTTAACTAAAAATAATTATGACTTCCCCGTGAAAAGATAAAAGTTGAAAGAGAACTTCATCCAAGTTTACAAAAAGTATGGACAGGCCAGCTAAATAGAACATGAACGTTTTCACCAAATCTTAAACAACTACACATAATGGGCACGATTTGAAATTGTAGGAAGCTGTTTTAGAAGGGAATTTCCTTGCTAAGAGCCTACAGGCCATGGACAAATTTTGTTTGCTCTAAAGTGCTTGATTTTTAAAAATTAGTAGCTGTCATTTCAAAAATTAGAAGTTTTTTTAATGTTTCTAGTTTCTAAACAATTAGAAAGCCTGATCATACTAGACCTGCATTTCTGCAAGAGGATAACTGGCTGGAGCTGAGATCCTGTGTTTAGACACAGAGCATGTGCTTCTTGTTTGCCATGCTCCCCACTCAGCCCACTTGCCTTATTTCCACTACTTCCTTGGCCCTTGAAGACATTTGAGTTTGCGGCACCGACCTTAGAACAAGGAGAGCAGTAAGCGTTTGTGAAATGGCCTCAGTATACTTGCACGCAGTAAAAGCTGAATGAAGTTTCAAAAGGGCTTCATTGGATTTGGGGTGGATACAGATTTATAGTGGATTGTTGTCTCCTCACAACTTCACATTTGCCTGTTCGGCCTTTTGAAATGAGTTTTCAATTTCAGTATGCTGGCCGCTCACATCACGGTACCTCACTCCCGTCCGCCGGCCGTCCAACACACGTTTATTAGTGCCCGCTGTGCGTTGTACACATAGAGTCAGAGCAGAGCCTGCTGCCCACACAAGTTTATTCCCATTTTTTTGTTTTCTTTTTCTTTCTTATAAGTTTAGCTTTTTTATTTAGAACATTAGTAAACATTCCTTTTAAAGACAACACTTTGAAAGCACCCTACAGCTAAATAATCACTGATACCTTTCTCACTATAAATATTCTCCACGTTTGTTTCCATCTAATGTTGCATGGTCTTGCACACATTCTTCACGTTTGCTTTTAATCTTTGTTACAGGGATTTCAGCTTGGGGTTCCTTCCCTCTGCTCCTTTCTTTCCAAGCTAGCTCTGGAGTAATTCCCCATAGACGGCAGTTCCTATAGCCCTTTCTCCAGACACAGCCAAAGAAAAGGAGAAGGAATTGTCTAAGTAGAGCAATTGGGCTTTTCATGTGTTTAATATGGCCTTCATTTTAAGTAGTTTACTCATTTTCAGAACATTTGGTCCAGAAAATAGAGTTTCATAAGTGGGTCACTTCTGCGCCAACTAAAACTTTAAACTCATGTTTAAAAGGAGTCTTTCGGGACGCCTGGGTGGCTCAGTTGGTTAAGCGGCTGCCTTCGGCTCAGGTCATGATCCCACTGTCCTGGGATCGAGTCCCGCATCGGGCTCCTTGCTCAGCAGGGAGTCTGCTTCTCCCTCTGCCTCTGCCTGCCACTCTGTCTGCCTGTGCTCACTCTCTCTGACAAATAAATAAATAAAATCTTAAAAAAAAAAATTTCATTAAGAAAAATAATAAATAAAAGGAGTCTCTCTTCACTTCCTTTGGACATTGATGTGTCTGCATGGAAAGCCTGGAACAGCAGCAGTCAACTTGTGATTTCAAAAGCCATTAGCAGAACACAGAGCTGATGAATGGGGTAAATCACGGACTCCTTGAGTCACTGAGTTAACTAACTTTGGAGCTGCTTTCTTGTCATGTGAAAGAATAATGTTTCTTTATTGTTTAGGCAACTTTGACTTGGGGTTTTCTGTTATGTGAAGCCCAAGGCATCGTAACTAATGTATGTAGCGAGTATTTTAGAGAAGATGTTAGCATAATCACTGGCCCACAGAGAATGTTCAAGAAGTATTTGTTAAATAATGAGTGCAAGGAGAAATAAATAGATAGATAGATAGATAACTAAATGATTTTTCTTAAGATATAGACTTATCCACCTGAAGGGAATAGAAAAGAGAGGAGCCTGTGATTCCTCAATTAATTCACAACACTGTTTAATGAACTGACAGTCCCTTATGAATTTTCCTCGCTTTACTTAAAATCTTTCACCAACAGTTTACTAGGGAGAAATTCAGACTATTCCAAAAATATATTCCTTACACAGCATATTTTCAACCATAATGAACAAGATTTTATGTAAACATTTAAAACAATTTTCATGGCCTAGGTAATTGAGGGAAGTACAAGACATTTTGGTTATACCTCCTACCTAGAGTAGAAAAATCACATTTTCCTCCAAAATACCCCATAATAACCACTAACTGCAGCACAGTGCCAAGTCATAGAAATCAGTGATCCAATCCTTAGGGGCTATTGTCAGATTCTTTAAGACTTGGTATAAGATGTGGAGCTTGATAATTACCTAATCATAATTATCATTTTTTTATCTTCTCTGTGGCCTTAACTTCATTTTTCCTTATTTAAGTATTTTTTTATTTAAGTATTTCTTATTTGTCTGCAACCTTCTATTGTTGAGGTTAACAGTAGAAGCCAAAGTGAAAGATAACTGCCATTTATTCATCAAATGATAGTGTTATCTTGGCCAAAACTGAAAACTGGGATCAACTGTCTTTCACAAAAACACATTCTTTTTTGAAAACATGTATTTTTAGAAGCAGTGTGTATGATGTGTGTGTGTGTGTGTGTGTTTAGTTTCAAATAGGCTTTAATTCCCTGACAGAAGGACGTTGATCCAGAAGAATACCAAGCAGAACGAGGAGAGTTTCTAGAAAGGGTCCAAAAGTGAGTCTTGGGACAGAACAGCCTAAATAGAATGGCGGAGCTCAGGATGGCTGTCAGCGAAGCAAGTCCATGTTGTTGGTGTGTACTGAATGTTTCCTTGACTTCTGTGGATTTGAAAGGAGGATGACTTGAACCTCTACCACTCATTCAGTGAACCCTTTGGATAATCCGCTGTGTCCCAGGTCCTGTGCTAGTGACAAGAGATACAAAGATTAATAAGCTGCCTCTAACCCTAAGTCGACAAC
Source organism: Mellivora capensis (assembly GCA_004024625.1). Lineage (NCBI taxonomy): Eukaryota > Metazoa > Chordata > Mammalia > Carnivora > Mustelidae > Mellivora > Mellivora capensis. Next base: position 177,571 of record PISX010000886.1, read on the forward strand.
ATAGCCCTCTAAACGGTATGGTAGATGCTTGTGAGAAATGGATTGGCCATCATCCACCTCATTACCCAGCACAGGGAAGGCCACAGCAAGGTGCTCTGCCTCTGTTCCTGCCTTCTGTGTCCTGTGCTGACCGTAAGTTTCTGTACCCTGGGCTAGTTGACTATGGCATGAATCCAGTGTGTGTGTGTGTGTGTGTGTGCGCGCGCACGTGCACGCATGTGTGACTGGTCTCTTCCTGGTAACATCTGAAATGATACAGTAATGCACTGAAATGCATCCAGGGTCAATCATGGCAAGAAGTAGATAGGTGGGAAAGGGAAGGCAGAGCTGGGGGTCATCCTCACAGATGGATTGATGAGCCTTCAAGGATGACTAAGCCTGTGTAATGTGCATGGCACAGTGTCATAAAATAATGTGTGTGTTAGAGGTTGGCTTGTGTCCCCCCAAAATGTATATGTTGAAGTACTAATCCCCAGTACTTTAGAATAGACCTTTATTTGAACACTAGGGTCTTCACATAGGTAATTAAAGTGAGGTCATTCGAGTGGGCCTTCATCCAGTGTGATCAGCATCCTCATCAGAAGAGAAAGTTGGCACACAGAGACAGAGGAGGCTGTGTGAAGAGACACAGAAGATGGTGTCTGAAGGCCAAGGATGTGAGCCTGGAGCAGACCTTCCCTCATGGCACTAGAGAGGAAGCAGCACTTTGCTCTCAGACTTTTGACCTGTAGAACAATGAACTGCAGTTGTTGCAGCCCCCAGCGTGTGGTACTTTGTTCTGGCAGCCCTGGGAAACTAATACAGTGTGTTTAGAGAATAAAATCAAAACAACCATTTTATTTTCTCCAATGATCATAATGTCCTGTGAGTAAAAGGGCCAAAGAGCTGGTCTGCAGCCGCCCACAAAAGTCACCTCTTCTCTGTCACTCATTTTGACTCTCAGCACATGGACACTCCTCTCCAGTGCTGTACATTCTTCGGGTTTTTCATAAATGTCTTGTCACGTTTTTGGCCTCTCCTACCAAAGCTAACTGCGTTTTTCTGCTGCTAATAGGGAGTCATTTCAAACCTCATATTAGCTGTTTCGTAGTTGCCTCATTATATTCCCTCCTTGTGGCTCATTAACATGACTTCTGTGTCAGAAGTTGGTGTTATTCTTTGTCGAGAACATCCCATGGGTTAGTATGTAGTCCTAGCCATCCTGTCTGGTGTTTTCTGTCACATCCTTTATTCTCCCTGACAATTCCAAATTTAACCATAACACTCTTGCTTCAAAGAAGAGAGTTAAATTAAGGAAGAAAAACGGCGTTGTTGACAATGACAGGAATCACATGGCTGCTGCTGGGTCCACAGTTTGTGGGCCTGTTACTGTGGAACCTGCTGGGTGTGGATCCTGTGTGGTCCCCTGGGAAATATACCGCCTCTGGGGCAGTAAGTCTGGTGCTGGGGCAAGGGTCCACTTCAGGGCCCGCATTTGGTCCACAGATAGTCTGTTACCAGATGCTTGAATGGGTGTGACACCCACCAGTTTCCTGAACAGGTTCCTAATAGATAGGACTGGCTCTACACCCCAGCTGAAGGCAGCTGGCTCCCAAGTCCCAGGCCCCCTCCAGGATGCATAGACAGACATGTCTCCCAGCTGGAGCCAGGTTCCAGGGCCACTTTGAGATCTACAGATAGACTGAGATCAGCAGGTCTGCCTCCAGGAGCACTGAGAAGCATGCCTTCTAACAAGACACTGTACATGGAAGATTGCTCCATGACCAGGGCTGAGAAGGACTGGAACTACATCATGGGCTGCTGCACGGTCTACAGCTGTGACCAAGGTCAGAAGGCCTATTGAGGCACAAATAGATGTGACTCTTCCTGGATCCCTTGGCAGGTAGTTCTGGTGATGACAGGACCAAAGCCAGATAGGACCATAACGGAGTCCCCAGAGGGACCTGGCTATTTCTGGGTCAGTAGCCAGGACCAGTGTTGGGAAGCCTTCCACCTGGGCCCAGGCCTACTTTCTCAAATTGGTTCTTCTCAGTCCTGGGCTCCACCAAGGTTTTACAAATTCTTACCTGGACCCAAAGCTCCCACAAATGCAATTTTGTCCGTGGATAGTCACCAGATTACTTGTGGGGCAGGGGAGAACATGTGCAGGGGAATCTCCTATTTTGCCATCTTGCTGATGTCACCTCTGGAAGGGTGAGTCTTTTCACTCAGCCTATAAATATATAATCATGACTTCCTTAAAGTAACCACTTATAGTATTTTTTTAAAAACCTTTAATATTGCTTTCTTTTCCCCAGTAATCTCTCTCCTTTGCATCGTGCACATCCCCAGCAATAATGACTAAGTCTGTTAATTTTCTTTGTACTTTTTTGTTTTATTCTATCACATGATCTCTTTTAGATTGGAACTAACACTGATTGCCATTACTTCTTCCCTAAACAGTATTTTGTTGATTAAAAAAAAAGTAATTGAAACTATTTCTATTCCCTGTAATAATGAACTGAGTCACTCAGCTGATTATTTCACATTTCACTGTCCTGAACAATGTGTCTGGCCAAGCCTGAAGTCCACGGCACAGAGAACCATATGTTCCCAAAATGAGAGCATCAAATATTTTGAACAAAAATAAAACACGGTGATTCTGAACTATTAGTTCCCTGATTTGCTTGGAAAAATAAATAGATATTCTCTCTAGAAGATGATAGTCTCACCCTAACTTCAAAAACTCTACCAAATAACTCTACCGACTTCAAATAACTCTACCAAAACATCCAGCAAACAGACATCAGATCAAAGAGATGCCCACAGGAACTCCAAATATTGGTATTATCAGAAATGAACTATAAAAGAGCCACTTTTTGTGTCCAAGGAGATAAAAGCCAAGCTTAGATTTCAGTAGGGAATCATAAACTATAAACAGTGAAATAACAGATTTTAAAATGTACCACATAGAGATTCTAAAAGTAAGAACTACAATGTCCACGTTAACAAATCAGTGGATGGTTTTAATATCAGATTCAACACAGCTGAAGAGTGAATTATCAAGGTGGAGGACAAACCAAAAGAAAATAATCAAAATGCAGCATGGAAAAACAAAAAGATAGAAAATACAAAGAAAGGGGCACCTGTGTAGTTCAGTCAGTCAACATCTGACTTAGGCTCACATCATGATCTCAGTGTCCTGGGATTGAGCCCTACATTGGGCTCCCCGCTCAGCAGGGAGTCTGCTTGTCCCCCCTCCCTCTGCTACTCCGCCCCCCACTCATGCATGGACTTGCTCACTCTCTTCCAAATAAATATATAAAAATCTTTAAAAAAATATTTGAAGAGAGGGTAAGAGATAAAGAGAACACAGTGATGTTTAGCATACTAATTAAACTCCCATAACGGAAAACAATAGAAAAGGAGACAATATTTGCAGAGATAAAAGCTGAAAATTTATTAGAGTTTATGAGAAATATCACACAATTCAAGAAGTCCAAAAAAATCCAGGTAAAATATATTTTTTTTAAATCCTTACATAAACATGTCATGGTAAAACTATAGAAAACTTTAGGGGCACCTGGTGGCTCAGTTGGTTGAGCATCTGCCTTCGACTTAGATCATGATCTGGGGTCCTGGGATCGAGCCCAATTCAGGCTCCCTACTCAGCAGGGAGTCTGCTTCTCCTTCTCCCTCAGCCCCTCCCCTCTGCTTGTGCTCTCTCTCACTCAAATAAATTTTTAAAAAATTTTTAATGTAGAAAACTTTAAAAGCAGCTGGAGAAGCAAGCAAAGTAGCAGTGGACTCACAGCAAACTTCTCATCAACAGGAACATAGAAGCAAGAAAATGTAGTGATTATCTTCAATGTATTAAAAGAAAATAAACTGCCAACCAGGAAAAAATACTTTCATAAATGAAAGTGAAATAAAAGACATTTTCTAGTCAACAAAAAAAGAATTCACCACCAGCAGACTCATGCTAAAAGGAATTTCTAAAGGCAGGGAGTACTCTTAAAAATATAAGGAAAGGTGGGGCACCTGGATGGCTCAGTCATTAACCGTATGCCTTCATCTCAGGTCATGATCCCAGGGAATCCCTGGGATCAAGGCCCGTATTGGGCTCCCTGCTCCACAGGAAGCCTGCTTCTCCATCTCCCACTTCCCCTGCTTGTGTTCCCTCTCTTGCTGTGTCTCTCTCTGTCAAATAAATAATCTAAAAATATACATACACACACACACATATATATATAAGGAAAGGAGGTCAAATAATGTAACATATGGATAAAGCAAAATAAATACTGACTATATATAACTGATGTTTTTAAATATATGTTAATATTTATGTACAAATTTTATTATAATACACTATAAACTAGCATATAAATAAGGAGAAGTAAATGAAGTTAAGGTGCTCTAAATTCTGTACTTTGGGAGAAGGATAAAGCTATTGATTTACACTAGACTTTGATAAGCAAAGGTAAACTCTGACCTAATTGTGCAAGATAAATGTAGAAGACAAAAGCTCCTAGAAGATAACATAGAAGAGTATCTTTATGGCTCTGAGATAGGGAAATATTTCTTAAATAGGACACAAAAAGTACTAATCACAAAGGAAGAGATTGGTAAATTGATTACATTAAAAGAGACAGTTCATCTAGATTCTAGAGTGAAAAGCCACAGCAGAGTGGGGAAAAAGATACTTGCAGTACCTGTAACTAACAAAAGACTCATATCCATATCTACAAATAAGTAAGAGAAAGACTTATAACCCAGTGGAAAATTGAGCAAGAGATTTAAACAAAGTATTTGCAAGAGAGGAAATCCAAATTATCTTAAACGTATCATAATGAGCTCAATCTCAGGCATCAGAGAAATGCATTTTAAAACCACAATAAGATACCACTACACACGCAACACAGTGGTTGAAATTTTATAAGCTGATAATGCGGAGCAGCAGGAACTCTCTTACTGTGCTAGTGGGAATACAAATCAGAACAATAATTTTGGAAAACAGTCATGTATACTAGACGTGTGTTCATGGCAGTATTATTCTCAGTGGCCCAAAACTAGAAATCAGTCATCTATCAATAGTAAAAGGGATGAATTACAATGTATTCTTGCAATGAATATTCAGCATTCACCAATGAATTACTATACTCCCAAGAAATGAATAAATCTTACTACATAAAGTTGAACAACAGAAGCAAGACAAAAATTATACATGCTATAGGGTTCCATGTGTATGAAGAACAAAAAGGCTAAAACTAATACGTGATGTTAGCAATCAGGATAATGGCTACTTTGGCGGGGGGGAAAGGGGTTTGTGGTAATTGGGAGAAGCACAAAGGTATTTGTAGAGGACCGTATGTCTTGATCTGAGTGGTTGTCACCTAAGTGTGTGATCACTCTGGTCATTCATCAAGCAGTACACTTAACGGTGTGTGTATTTCTTGTGTGTAGTTTAATTTCCAATTTTAGAAGGTTACTTTAAAAAATATAACTGAGGGGCACCTGGGTGGCTCAGTGGGTTAAAGCCTCTGCCTTCGGCTCGGGTCATGATCTCAGGGTCCTGGGATTGACCCCCGCATCAGGCTCTCTGCTCGGTGGGGAGCCTGCTTCCTCCTCTCTCTCTGCCTGCCTCTCTGCCTACTTGTGATCTCTGTCTGTCAAATAAATAAATAAAATCTTAAAAAAAAATGTAACTGAGAGAGTACCCAGTGATACATGAGACTTACAAGGATCCAAATACACAGAAATATCCTCTTGAGAATGTCTCTGAAAAGAGCCTGTCTTTACATTGGTGGTAGTGGGTGTTGTTTCCCTGTCTCTCTCCTCTTCTTGGGGCAGGGCCTGTGTCTTCGCCTCCGCCTGACAGAGTAGATTCTCTCGAGTGGGATTCATGAAATCACGTGGTAACAGGAGAAATGTGTTCCTGTCCCCAGGTGAAAAAAACAACGGAAGCCACCTTGCAGACCATACAAGATATGGTCACCATCGAGGACTACGATGTTTCTGAATGCTTCCAGCATAGCCGCTCCACGGAGTCTGTGAAGTCTACGGTCTCCGAGACCTACCTGAGTAAGCCCAGCATCGCCAAGAGAAGAGCAAACCAGCAGGAGACGGAGCAGTTCTACTTCATGGTGCGTCTGTCGCTTCCCAGCCGCCACTGGGGCTCAGAGCTGGGGTCCCCAAACAAGCATCTAGAGTTGGATTGGAATCACCTGGGTTCTTTATTAAAATACGGTCTCCCGTCTGCCCTCAGAGTTGCCAATTCTGTTGGTCTGAGATAGGATTTGGGAGTTAGTACTTTTGTAAAAGTTCCTCAGATTTAAAGAGGACTGCTCTAAGACCACGTTTAAACTGTAACGTACATACGTGTCCCCAGGAGGGCTTGTAACCTTGTGGGTTCTGGTTTCAACAGGTCTGGGGAAGGAGGGATCTGGGAGCCTGCATCCCTGCTAGGCTCCCAGATGATGGCGGGTGATGCTGGTCTGTGTCAGACTGCCCTCGGAGTAGCAAGGTTCTAGAATCTAGCAGATGTGCATCCTGTGCATCCTGTGGAAAGTCCCTTGACATGCTATACATTTTTTAAAGCTAAAAACAAATCTTTCCTTTTTGCAGAAACTCAGAGAATATTTGGAAGGTAGTAATCTCATCACAAAGCTTCAAGCCAAACATGACTTGTTGCAGAGGACCCTTGGAGAAGGTCAGTTACTTGACGCAGACGGGGAGGGTGACATGGATTTTGTCTTGTGTCACGTCGCCATTCCGTGAAGAGTGAGTTGTGGGTTTGTGTTCTAAGAAGCAGAAAACATTGCTTGTTTAAATTGGGCTTTTACTAGAACTGTAATAATCAATTTCTCCAGGCAACTCTTTTCCTCACAAGCTTGGTGCTAACCTTGAGGAAGAATAGTGAAAGCTGGGGAGGGCTGAAAAGCCAGCACAGAGGTCCTGAGGAGGGCTCTGCCCAGCCTGGGGCTCCTAACACCTGGCGCTCCTGACGGGAGAAGACTGGGTGGGGCTGCACCTGCTGACCACCCAGCCCCTTCTTCCTCACCCTCTGGGAACCTGTCCGCTCTTCCAGCTCCATCCCCTTTGTTGTAGGGGCCAGTATTTGTTCTCGCATCTAATGCCTTCCCTGACTCCAGGAACCTGTTAAACCCGTTTGGGCGACTTTTTTTTTTTTTTTTTTTTTCTGTAGACATTGATTTCAGTTGAGAAAAAAAATCTAAGGAAGTATACTGCTGTAGCTAATAATAACGACAAAAAACAAGAATAGCTGTCCCTTCCATAGGGCTTTCTCTGTGCTAAACTATTGTTCTAAACTATACATTGAGCTGGGCTGTAAATTTCCCCACTTTAGCAGATGAGGAAAAAACGATAGAGAAGAAAGGATTATAGGCAAAGGGGACTATTTAAATGTTACTCTTTTCATCTTCTTGAAATTTAAAAGGAAAAAAATAAATACAACCAAAGTCCCTTTTTTAAGTGCCTCGTAGTCTGTAACTTTATCTTTTATTCACACTAGACCTTGACAGAAGTTATAAAAGTGAAAGAGAATACAGATGGGGGTGGGGGAATGAGGGGACTAAGGTATGTAACTCAGGCCAAAAAGAGATTGTTGCTCTTTGACCTCAACTCTTGCCCCCTACCATTCTAGAACCTTCCTAGGACAAGACGGTTTTTTCATCACATTATCTCCTGGTGTCCTGCAAAGGACACATTATCCTCAGGGTATGAGCACTTGGAGAAAGGTCATCATGACCTAAGGCTCCATGTATTACAATTAGGATGCCAGATTCTAAGATAAAAGGCTGATATCATTTAGAAAAAGAATTAACATTTAAACTACTCGAAAGTGTCTTGTGAAATAAAATAACCAAACACAATATGTGAACTTTCATTAGATTTTGAATCAAAAAAGCAAGTTACAAAAGGCATTTTAAGGACAACTGGGAAAATTTAAATATAGACAGACTGTATATTAAATGACATTATTGAATTCATTTTCTAAGATATGACAGTGGTGGTGTTATTATGAAGAAGGTTCCTATTCTTAAGAAATGTTTGCTAAGGGGCGCGTGGGTGGCTCAGTCGGTTAAGTGTCTGCCTTTAGCTCAGGTCATGATCCAGTCCCTCAGTGGGGAGCCTGCTTCTCCCTCTCCTTCTGCCTGCCGCTCCCCCTGCTCGTGCTCTCTCTCTCTGTCAAATAAATAAATAAATAAAAGTCTTTTTTTTTTAAGTGGCAATATTAAGAAAATAAAAATCAAAATTGAATTTAAAAGAAAAAGAAATGTTTGCTAAGTATAATATCTGCAAGTTATTTTCAATCAATGCAGAAGAAACGATACAGAAGGAGAGAAGGAAGGAGAAGGAATTAAGGCCAATGTGGCAAAATGTTAATAGTTGGGAAATCCCAGTGAAGGGTAGCCCTGTACAAGGCTTTCAGCTCTTCTATAACGGAGGTTAGAACTTTTTTTTAAAAAGCCCTTTTTTTTCTTTGAATAAAGATTGCTGTTACCTCAGCAATCATGTCCCAGGTTTTTTTTTTTCTTTTTCCTTTCATAGTATCATGTAAGATCATTTTTTCCACCTACCGCAAAATGCCTGATATTTCAGTGATGCCCCCAAGGTCAGTTGCCAGTCACCAAAGCATAAATTATCATTAAGTGTTTTGATGAATGCTTACAGGCACAGAGTCCTTCCCTACAGGACTGGACACTACTTTAGAAATCGTGAGTTGGAGGCAATTAAGTGGTGGGTGAATTCATTCTTGGCCTGCATGCAGACACATGTGTTAATTCGCTTGGGGTCACATTCTGAAACTTTTATGATACTCATTCTACATAGATTCCCTGATGTCTCCTGGAGTGAAAACCCCAGGGCTCATACTATTTTACGTGGCATGATTGGAATGGGCTGTATTTTAGCCAGCTTACTGAATTCTTAAGCCAGAGTCCATCATTAGCTGCTGTTTTGCTGTTTCGTGAACTCTCAGCCGGGATTTCTTTATCTTGGGATTTCTTTCAGTGGGTTTCTCTTGTATCATAGCAGCACAAGCTGGGTTCCGGGGTACCAGGCCTTCACCGGGTTGCATTTATTCAGAAACTGGATGGTTCTCATCAGGCACACTAGCCTCTGCCCACACGCCGCACACCTTCCACTCCCCGGCCCTGCCCCAGTGCAGGCTTGGCAGCACACCACACACCACACGAAGGTCACTGCCTGGGCTTCATGCTGGCGGCTTTGCCCAGAGAAACCCTGAGCCTGCCCCCGTCTCTTTGCTTGACCATTGTGGGCCTCCCGGCTTTCCGTGCAAGCCCTGTTCGAGTTAATAGGCTTATACCAAAGGAGGCGAGGAGAGTTAATGGTCCCTGCCCTACAATGAGATCATCTGATGGGGAGTCCTTATGAAGGAGCCCAAGTCTGGGCTTGGTGAAATAAGGTTAGTAGCACAGGATTCGATGGTGCGTTTGGGGACAGTCGTGACTTTTTATGTAGAAATCACAGCTCTGAATTATACCAGACTCACTGCTGCAAAAGCTGCCTTCATAGTAAAACAAATAGGGCCCAACCCAGGGATTTCGCCGTTGATTGTACACAGCTGAAGCTGTAACCACAGACATGTGTCTGGCCTGTCTTGCTGCTTGCCTTTGGCAGCCGACCAGCGGCCCGGTCAGTCCTTTGATTTATGACACTGCGAAGCCCGTGGGGGCTCTTAAAGGCGCACTGTCAAGATTCAGAATTCCACGACTTCCACAACTGCCGGAATGCGAAGGAACGCATACTGAGTCGTCGGGACCAAAGTCATCGCCTTCTCCGTCATCCTTCAGCGGCACCGTTACAGCCTTCTGTGATGTCATTTGTTTTTCACCCGGAGAATCTACACCAACACAGTAAACGAGATCTACATCCGTAAAACTGAGGCATGGAAAGTGTTTTTTCCTTTTAGGAAGGAGCCTTCGTGTTCACACTGGCTTCTTTCCGTGCAACGTTTGGAGTTAAGTACAGTACCTATCAGTGCAGTTTTCGCCAAACACAGGCAATCTGACGCCGGAAGCTGAGTCCCCCGTTAGGTTGTTTCTAGACCTCGGCGTGCGGTTTCTGACAAAGGAACTAAATGGCTTATCCTCATTGAATCCATTGTCTGCCTTTGAGTAGGAGCACAAATACCCTTTCGAAAGAGAAGCTGGTTGTGAATAATTATGTTTTTTTAGAAAAGCAGTGCATTCTTAAGGAAGAAAAAAAGGCTGAAAAGTAATGCCGGAATCCTTATCAGTCACTCATTAGGGACCCGATTCCCGGTGCCTCCGTCCAGTTTGAGCTGGGCACATTCTAAAAATTTCATCTAGTTGGGTTTTTTTGTTTTGTTTTTTCAATCTCAGATTGCCACCACACTGTATTTTGGTTTTCCCTTTTAGTCTGTGGTGGTAAAATACATTGGAGTGTGAAAAATAATTCACTTCTTTATTCTCAAGTGAAATGATCGGAGTAGTCAAAGTAGGTGTAGCAAAAACAAGATAATCCTGGGTCATGGGTCATTTTTTGCCTCCAAATGGCTTATATTGTGGGATGGGGAGGGGAGTGAGGGAAGAAATTGTTGTTTTTAATAATTAAATAGCCTTCCAGAGAAAGTGATTGAAATCTAATCCTCAGACCACTGGAAGCTTTCACATTTCTCTGGGAAGCAGATTCTTCTAAGCTTGTGTGTTATTGATCTATTAATGATGATACTGATTAAAAAATAAAACCTCATTCATCAGTTGAGGTGCACTCTGTACTATTAGCTGAACAAAACAATGGATGTGGTGGTGGTGGTTATACCATGAATGATAGTTCTCGAGAAGCTTGCTCTTGGCTCATTAATCAAAATGTATCTTTGATAGGTTTTTAATTTTTTATCTCATACTGTTAACCATGGATGGATGGAGCAAAATGATTTTAAGCCATTTAATATATGATCTCTTTCTAAATCTAGAGAATCTTTGCTTGGGATATTTTAACAAGAGTAGCAACACTTCAAAGTTACAAAAAACATTTCATTTTGAAGGAGTTATTAGTGTCTTTATCATTGAATTGCTTGAAGTGATTAACCCATTATCCAGTTTAATTTTGTAGATACTTTAAATTTTTATTTTATTTATTTTTTTAAGATTTTATTTTTAAGTAATCTCCATACCCAACATGGGGCTCAAACTTCCAACCCCAAAATCAAGAATGGCGCACACTACTGACCAAGCCAGCCGGGCCCCCCAGGACTTTAAAATTTTAACTTAATATGTGTTATATAATTTAGTACATCTTAGCATTTTGTGTTTGACTTTAGCCATATGGGGGAGATAGAAGCATAAGCCATAATCCCTACCTTTCTTTTAGGATTTTCAAGGTATTTTCCGGGGAATAAGACATATTTTTACGATATATTACTTGGGAATTCAGATCTAGAATTAAAACAAACCTGATCAAAATAGCATCAACATTTTTCACAGAACTAGAACAACAAAACCTAAAATTTGTGTGGAACCACAGAAGACCCCAAATAGCCGAAGTAATGTTGAAAAAGAAAAGCAAAGCTGGTGACATCACAATCCCAGACTTCAAGCTCTATTACAAAGCTGTAATCATTAAGACAGTATGGTACTGGCACAAAAACAGACATATAGATCATTGGAACAGAATAGAGAATCCAGAAATGGACTCACAACTATATGGTCAACTCATATTCAACAAAGCAGGAAAGAATGTCCAGTGGAAAAAGTCTCTTCAACAAATGGTGTTGGGAAAATTGGATAGCAACATGCAGAAGAATGAAACTGGACCACCTTCTTACACCAGGCACAAAAATAAATTCAAAGTCGGTGAAAGACCTCAATGTGAGACAGGAGACCATCAAAATCCTTAAGAACAACACAAGCAGCAACCTCTTTGACCTTGACTGCAGCAACTTCTTGCTAGACGTCTCTGGAGGCAAGGGAAACAAAACCAAAAATGAATTGTTGGGACTTATTCAGGATAAAATGCTTCTGCACAGCAAAGGAAACAATCAACAAAACTAAAAGGTAACCTATGGAATAGCAGAAGATATTCACAAATGACATATTAGATAAAGGGCTAGTATCCAGAATCTATAAAGAACCCATCAAAATCAATACCCCAAAAATAAATAATCCAGTTAAGAAATGGGCAGAAGACATAACCAGACATCTCTCCAAAGAAGATATACTACAAAGGGCCAACAGACACATGAAAAAGTGCTCCACGTCACTCGGCATCAGGAAAATACAAATCAAAACCACAGTGAGATACCACCTCACACCAGTCAGAATGGCTAAAATTAACAAGTCAGGAAACAGCAGATGTTAGTAAGGATGCGGAGAAAGGGGAACACTTTTTCATTGTTGGTGGGAATGCATACTGGTGTATCCACTCTGGAAAACAGTATGGAGGCTCCTCAAAAAGTTAAGAAGAGAGCTACCCAGTGACTCAGAAATTGCACTATTTATTTATCCAAAGGATACAAAAATGTTGATTCGAAAGGGCACATGCACCCCAGTGTCTATACAGCATGATCAACAATAGCCCAATTATTTTATTGGGAAAGAACCCAAATGCCCATCAACCGATGAATGGATAAAGAAGGTGTGGCTTATATATATGCAATAGAATATTACTCAGCCATCAAAAAGAATGAAAACCTGCCATTTGCAACAACGCAGATGGACCTAGAGGGTATTATGCTAAGCAAAATAAAGTCAGTCAAAGAGACAAATATCATCTGATTTCACTCATATGTGGAATTTAAGAAACAAAGCAGATGAACATAGGGGAAGGAAAGGAAAAATAAAATAAGACAAAAACAGAGAGGAAGGCAAACTATAGGAGACTCTTAACTATAGAGAACAAACTGAGGGTTGCTGGAGGGAAGGTGATTAGGGTGATGGGCTAAATGGGTGATGGGCATTAAGGAGGACACTTGTTGGGGTGACTCCTGGGTGTTAATTGTAAGTGATGAATCACTAAATTCTACTCCTGAAACCAGTATTTCACCATATGTTAACTAACTTGAATTTAAATTTAAAAAATAAAAAAGATTTGTAAATGTGTGGGGGGAGGGGGAACAAACCTGGATCCTAGGGCCAGATGCATCACATACTAACAGTGTGACCTTGAGGAAGTCACAGTCACTTGCCTCCTAAATGCTTGGTCTCTTCCATAAAATCAAAATAACATTACCTGCTTCCCAAGGTTTTGTGAACATTGTGAGTTAATGTATAGAAGGTGCCTAGAACAGTGTCTAATAAGTATCGGACATCATTGCTGTTTTTGTTATTAGTAGTATATTTGACATCCTACTTCTGTGATAATAAAGTTCGTAGCATGACAGAATACAGTACAGCACAAACCTGCTAGTTTCTCTGTCCTCAACCTTTCGCTCATTTTCCTGACTCCCTATGTGTGATCTTAGCTAGGTCCGTGGCCCCAGAACAACCTAAATGGTGGTGACCGTCAAATCTTAATCTCCAGCCCTGTCTTGTCTCTGTGCTTTAACCCTGTCCAGCCAGCTTCCTGCCGAAGGATATCCCAGAAGACACCACTTTCTTGCAGACCATCTCTCCTACTTAAGAACAGCTAGAAATTATTCTGGGGTTCTCGGTCCACCTTCTACTTTTTCTTGTCCCTTAAAATAGCAAAAGTCCAAAAGAGGGAAGAGAGTTCGAGTTAAAAAAATAGATAGAACTGGGTTCTATTTTTTTATATTTTTCCCCTTTCCTCCCACCCCCCACTCGGAGTCAGGGTCCAGCACGTCTTCTAGTAGACCTACAGTGGCCTGAGTCTGGGCTAAGGAAGGTATTCTCTGGCATTAACTGTTACCCCCACCCCTTTTACAAATAGAACATTAATCAAATCCTTCGGTACTTGCTCTTCAAAAGCAGATAATAGAGTAAAAGACTTTGTTGCCTGGGAGGGTGCATTCACCTTTCCAGCAAGCCCGCTCTCTCTACAAATGTTATCCTGGCCTCGTCCTGCAAATTGGAATCACTGCATTATGATGCGATGGGATGGGATGGGCGTACCTGTTTGTGCTGCAATGTGACCTTTCTGTGGTAGCTGTAGCTTCGGCTGTTTCAGAAACAGGTCGTCATTTTGCAAACAAACCAGTGAAATGGCTTCCTCTTGCACAACCCTCCCACAGCTCCACTGGAAACGTGAGAAAGAGCAGACCGCAACCACGGACCCCTTCACACTTGGAATTAGCACAGATTGTAGGAGCACAACAGAAATGCAGAGCCGGTGTTTAAAACAAGCCAAGAAGCCCGAATATATAAGAAACTCTTGGTTTAGGTGGCAGGGAACTTTGAAAGGCTATTAGCTTACAGGTTGTAGAACGTAGCATAATTTAATGTCCTTAATATCTGCCAGTGTCATTTCTGATTATAAAATGCAACTTCTCACCTGACTATATATTGTAGAAAGAACACCAACTTAATATAAAGGAAATTGAGTTTCCCACCCTAATTTGACCACCTTCTAACCCAAGTTATCAGTCAAGACAGAGGAGACAACTAACATTCTAACCTTGGATGTGTTTTATCTGTATTTCTTTGTTAACCTTACAGTTAAGATCAAGCAGCTGTTTCATGTTTCCTGAGTAACAAATAAACATCCCTACCTCAAATTGCCAAGTGAAACATTTTTCTCCAATCTATAGGATTTATTAAATTTTAAGTATAGGTTTTATGAAATGTTTACTACAAATTATTTGTCTCTCGTGATATGTGATCCTCATGCTTTCCACCATAAAATGTGTAAGTTATTACAAACTCAGCATCTTAAAGTAAGGGACAGGTTACCAAGTGCATTCCACTGATTCCATTCCATTTACTTATTTTTTTTTCCCCTGCAGGTCATAGAGCTGAGTATATGACTACAAGGTAGGAAAATATTTTATCATAACTCTATTTCTCATCCTTTTTTCTTTCCCCTTAACAACAAGGAATCATTCAGTGCTGCAAGAATGAACCAATTTTGTTAATGAACATGGAAGATCGTTTTGACTCAACAGACCATAGTAACATGAAATCTTTGGGGTTCTCACAAAACCAGATTTGCTCCAGCAGATCTGAGTGTTTCTCAGTGTAATTGTAAAGCTCTCTAATGGTAGACTGCTTCAGAAAGACCTAAATCGAATGGGCTTGGTTTATCTAATCCAAAACACTTTCAGTTTCTAAAAATAGTCTGATTTGATCATTTAATTTAGCAAGCAACGTTATGTGCATATCTACTGTGTTAGCAAATAGAAAGCATGATCAGTTATTTTCTGCTCCTACTTTTCCTTATGTCATATAAAACTTAGAACTGTACCGAATACTTGGGATTTTAGCTGCTTGCCCCTTTTTGGTTCACTTTAAAGATTTAAGTTTTGTGGTTTGTTTTTTTTTTTTAAGATTTATTTATTTATTTATTTGACAGACAGAGATCACAAGTAGGTAGAGAGGCAGGCAGGGGTGGGGAGCGGGAGGAGGCTCCCCGCCAAGCAGAGAGCCCAATTGGGGTCTCGATCCCAGGACCCCGGGATCATGACCCAAGCCGAAGGCAGAAGCCCACCCCACTCAGCCACTCAGGTGCCCCTAAAGATTTAAGTTTTAATATTACAACCATATTGCACTTTTTCTTCCCCCCCCCCTTTTTTTCATTCATAAAGGGATTTTGAAGCCACTGCTAAGAAAAAAAAGCCTTTTAGGGAGCAGATTCTGATTTGGGTTGGGGAAAGTTTGCAACTTTTGTTTTTCTGTGCCACCCTTTGTGTGAGAGCCAGAAATTATTCTAATTGACACAGCTAGACTTTGCACTCTTGAAGTTGAGCTCTCTTTGAGGTGAGAGGCATTTAGAACACTGGGTGGGGGGGTGTCTGTGTGTGTGTGTGTGTGTGTGTGTGTGTGTGTGTTGCGGTAATTGGCAAGTTGACTTTCAAAGCTCTATATTGTCTGTACTGGGCAGTTTATTCAAAAGGAAGCCTCTCTTCTTGGTGAACCAACTGGAAAGATACAGCTACTGACTTGCCTAAACCTCATGGAAAACATCGAGGTTTCTTTCTTCCCTATGTCAGTGACAAAAAGGAGTATTACTTCTGCATAGTAAGATGTAGTTGATGGAGCTTTTTTCATATATATCATCTCTTTGGGCTGTCAACTGCTTACTTTTATCTCTATATTATAATGAACATAAAGCACTTCAAGAAAAAAAAATTCCTTTTAAAAGGAAATGCAAATACGTGAATTTGCAGTGAGAACTGTCACTGCCCAACAGACTAGATACACACATCAACCTGACTCGGACTTCCTCTCATCCACATGGGCAGGCTGTGTGGTAGCCAGCAAGCCAGCGCACATCATACCGTTCAAGTGTTGGGTGGCACAGCCCTGATTCTGTCCACCAGATGTGTGCCTAGTAAAGCCAGAGCCATCGGGGGCCTGATGGCTTTCGGCCTCTGCCTCCAAAAGGACTTTGATAAGCCCCCGGGCACTTTGTTTTCCTGTCAGGTTTTTCTCAATATGGTTGTCTTGTCGCATTTGCCTCATACTTTAGAATCGTCAGGAGAGGCAACTTGCAGGCCTCTGGTAGACAACTCAAAAGACATGTCCTCATTTGCCCCAGCCAGGAGATATGCTGCTTCTCTCGGTCGTGCAGGAACAGTGATCTAGCTCTACTTAGGGGGCTTTGGCTCCAGCTACAAGATTTGCTTGTGCCACAAATTGGTGACCACACGAAATGAGCCTTTGTTCCTATCCCCTTAGCTTCGTCAGTGGCTCCAGACGTCACCAAGTGTGCAGCTCTGCTGGACCTTGTAATAACCGTGTTTTCTGGTTTTTCTGTCAGATGTTTTACTATCTCGGGGCCCTTCTGACCTTGGAGAGACTGCCACTCCCTCCAAGAAATAGTAAAGGTCATGCTCACAAGTATGCCTTTTGCATGCAGACCCACCAGTCCAGAGCTATACCGTCAGCTGCATCCTTTACCATCCTTTTTCAGGCTTTCACGTTCAAGGTCACTCTCCTTCCCTGATCACCACAAAGCCAAGTACCAGACAACCCCTATTCCCCAGAGCCCACCAAACTTGTTCAACCTAGCCAGTCCTAAACCTGCTTACCCTCCCTCGCCCCTTCCTTCCCACGGAGACCACAGCACTGCCTGTACTCCCTCTGCCTCCCAACTGACCCTGATTCTTCCCCATGTACCCCACCCCCACGGAGTAGCCTGCCCCCCCCCCCCCCGCCTTGGGCAGTGTGAATAGTAAACTGTCCTTTCAGTGGCCTTTGCTTCTGATCTGTTGGCCTCACCATACCTGAATAAAAATAAAGTCTACATTTTAAAACACTTGTAAAATAATGAGGGGCACCTGGGAGGTGTATTTGGTTGGGCACTGGTGCTTGGTTTCAGCTCAGGTCGTGATCTTAGGGTGGCGAGATCGAGCGCAGTGTTGGGTTCTGTGCCGAGTATGGAGTCTGCTCGAGGTTCTCTTTCTTCCCTCTCCCTCTGGCTCTCCCCTCCGCCCTCTAAAACAAATTAATTATTTTTAAAAATCTTTTAAAAATACTTATGAAGTAATGAAAAGATTGGGTGAAATCAAGCACATAAGGTTAAACTCCTTGGTGGGTAGTTGTTCTGGTTTTTATGCCCACCAGATCCTTTCCTCTGTGAATATCCCAGGATCAGTATATAAAAGAGGTTTCAGAAATTTCAGCAGGCCATGGCATACTGCCTAGTGGAAGTTTCCATATTCACCTCTGGACTCTTGAAAAAACTCCTCTTAACCTCTCAAGCATGTGGGACTTTGGGTGCTGCTCATGGTATACCCCGTTAATCCTAGGAGCCCACCTACTAGCTGAGTCCTAGAATCAGACTGTGGAAGCCTGTCAGGTTTCCTCCCCTACCTCTCTTGATAGCTCCAGATTATGGTAATCTCTTATGAATCTAGTCAGGCTTCCTCATGTCCTTGGGATTTCGTTTCTAACCTGGCCTTTCTGAACGTCAATGAACTGAAAAGGTAATTCTTTCTAGACAGTTTGCAGTATAACGAAGGGCTTACCCAATTTCCAAGTGTGATGCACGCCCCCCTATAAGCCTTCCCATGAAGAAGGAGTTAAAATTGGAATGTCTGGAGAGCGGTCCTGGGACTCTTCCTCCCTGTGTCCCATTCAGTACAGTTGGAGGAGCTGAGTCAGGTATTTGTGGCGTCTTTGCTCTAAAGGAAGAGGACAGAAGAGGCCCCAGCTCTTGACGACAGAGCAAGAAGCCGCAGGGTCTAAGGGGAGCGCGTGGGGCACTGGTTGTGTGTGTGTTAGAGAGACTGGCGCAGCCACCAGAGCAAACAGACTGGAGATGGAGAGTCCAGAGCAGAGTAAAGGACGTGTGCTAATGCTCTACAAATATTGAAGCGATGAGATAGTTTGTTATAAAGAAATAATCATTCATATGAGCCTGTATCTACCTCCTCCGCAAGAAAGCATTGGAACCAAACTCATTTTTCACTTGTGACCCCATTAATACTTACTTTTGCAACTAAAACCCCATTAATATCTGAGGGCTATTGAACAAATGTGACGTTACTTGCATTGACGAATTATGTTGTAACTAAAAATATTATATTTAATTTCTTATATTGGGATTTATCAAGAGCCCGGATTTTTATGACTCATTGTGTCTTCCGTGTGACTCATAAGCCGGTCAAGTTTGTAACACTTGGCCAGATAGCTCACAATTCCATTTTTAAACAAACTAGCAAACAAATGTCATATGCAGTGTACAAGAAAAGGGTCATCTGAGGAATAGTTTGTGTCATTTTTGATGACATAAGTAAAAGTAAGTAAATGGGAAAGGGGAAGGACTCTTTTCCCCCATGGGGGGGTGGGTGGAGGGGGCACACAGGAAATCCTGTTTTGTGATTTTGCTGTGACCTATGGGTATTTCATTCATTGTTTGATTTCTGCCTTGCTCAGTAATTATATTCCCTTCCCTTAGGCCTCCAAATGTTCCCCCTAAGCCCCAGAAACACAGGAAGTCCAGACCCCGCTCACAGTATAATGCTAAGTTGTTTAATGGGGATTTGGAAACATTCGTCAAGGTACTGGCACCAGCCATCCAGGTGGCTGATCTCCACGCTTCTTCCTATAATGGTCTCAGCCTCTCGTAAAAGGAGGCAGGTCATTATGTCCAAGTCTGTCCTGGGGCTCTTTGCTTTCCCAGAAAATCAATATAATATTTCCTGAAGTCAGAGAGGAAAGAATATTTGGTTTGAGTGCCTTCAGAGGAGGAAATACATGTGGGTATTATGCTGGCAAAAAAGTAAGCCCTCTTTCTTTCTTTAAAAAAAAAAAAGCCATAATTTGGGCAAAAAGGAAAAGAGCTTACCTGATAAAATATTTTATTTTTACTCGTGCAAATTAGATGGCACAGAATCTATTTTTAAAGTACATTGTTAGGGGATCTCTGAAGCACGGCTAGAGTTTGGATTTCCCGTGACTTGAGGAATTCATTATATTGGAGAAATGGTAAGACCCTGTGGTCTGTATCTTGGATCTCTGCTGTGTTTACTCTGTCTTCTTTTTCACCCTGTACCTCTGATAATGCTTCTAGCCGAGGACGAAGGAACTCACACGCGAGACATCAGGTATAGTGCTGCAGGGAGGCGAGGCCACAGCCTCTTTTGCTCTTGATATCATTTTCAAATCATAATCATGCTTGGCTTTAATTGGATTTTTAAGGTCTTTGAAAGAAAAATGTTTGCAGTTGGAAATCAGGTTGAAAAATAAGCTTTACTATTTATGTATTCCTACCTATCTGCTATAGAAAGGAGGTACAGAAATTCGAACACTGATTTAAGAGGAGTTGCCTTTTCTAGTAAAAGCAGATAAACAGTTTTTACATTACATGTTTGACAGTTGTACCAAATTTGAGTTAAGGGCTCTCGTTAAGGGAAGTCAATGTTAAATGCCAAATGCGCATTAATACTGGATGACGGACCCTCAGATAAATTACACAAAAAAGAGAAGAGCTTTCTTTCTCTTTTGTGCCTAACATTTTATGTCATGGATTCCAGTGTTCCTGAAGACTAAATTTATGTAGAGAACCACATCATTAGTGATTCCCTTAATAATATGTTATAGATGTCTTAGTTTCTTTAAAGACAGATCTTCTATCGAATACGGGCCCTAATGGTTAAAAAGTGTGTGTTTGTGTGTGTGTGTGTGTGTGTGTGTGATATTCACATGGACAGACACATACACACATACGTGTATACACACACACACAGAGACTGAGGACCTCTGGCAGCCTTGAAAACGAGCCCTAACCTTGGCATTAAGTGAAAAGCCACTGGACAACCTAAATTGCCATCACAAACCCACTGCCATCAGCCTCCAAAGAGCCTTCTTGGCTCTAATTTAATATAAAATTATTGTCAGACTTGATTAGCTAGCTTCCTAGCCCAAGGCTTATAAGCAGGGGCAAATTAGCTGGAGAGAAGGGAAGATAAAGATTAGATGAAAGCACCGAGATATGCAGCTGATGGTCTGGCAGAGAAAACATAGAGAAAAGCTCAAAGAAACAAGGGTATGATTCCGTTATATTTGATAACACAGTATAAGAATGACTGCTGAAGATAACAGGACAGCTCATATTATATTTTTAAAAGATTTTTCATTAAGAACAGTTAATGGAAACCAAATTTAGGGACTAAAGAAGGAGTAAACCAGTTACCCTGGGAAATGCACTTAGGTGAGCTCTTCCAGGTCCCAGATGGCATATTAAAGAATCTTTGGTCATAGCAGTAAAACAGTGGAGACAGAGATCTCTGCCCTTCTGGAAAGTGCTCCATCGCTCGAGGTCCCCACAATATCACTGTGAGAAAGCAAGAGCAAACCATTTTTCCTTTTTCCCACGGGGAAACCAAGGCACAAAGGGATTTTTTTTTTATTGTTGTTTGTTTGTTTGAATGGTGGGTGGAGCATAGCCCATTGTTTCACTTCTTGTAAACTATTTTCTACCAAAGCATCTAGCATCCATGAAATCAAATTAAAACACACACACACACACACACACACACACACTTACTACTTTTTGACCATAGAATTCGTTGTATCCAAATAAAATACTGACATTAAGCAAAAGATTGGTGATTATCTTGAGGAAATGTAAAGACAAAAATGTTTTTTAAATAATATGAAAACTTAAGGCATTTTTATTTAGAACTTTCTTAGTGCAAACATTTTTCTTTTAATTACATTTTATTCTTTCTTTTTGTTTTAATACTAAGTTCATCAGAGGTGCAAACTAATATTCTCCTTTTATCACTTACATTTAAATATTTGTTGCTCTTTTTAGATTACAGTGTTAAGTGAAACGGTCATATAAAGGTTACCTCCCCTAAAACACACTTGTATTTTAAAGAAATACCCCCTCACAGTAAGTGTTGGTGTAATTACGTTGCTATTTTTGAGCCAACTAGTCCACACTAAAGAATTTTTATTTTTAATGACCTTCTCTAAGAAATTAATAAAGTGTACATCCCTAAAACAAAACAAAACAAAAAAACTAATTAGAGAAGCTTGATACAGTCTCCAGAAGTGATTGAAGCACTAACTGGTTCACACACTGACTAGATGGTCTTAAAACCTAAACTAAAACTCTTCCTCAAGAACTATATGAGCCATCCTAGGAACAGTTAAGAGTTTAAATGGCTCTGCTGCATTATCCCCAATCCTTCCCCTGTTGCTTATTTGGAAATTTAGTGGATTCTGAATTGTTTTCATATATTAAGACATCCCAATTCTTCATGCGGTTCAGAATAAAATTCCTCATGCATTAGTACCTGATGTCTGCTAATCATTCTGAACCTCCACGTTTCCTGTAAAGCTCTAATTCCTGAAAGAGCAGAGTCTTTGAAGGTATATGAGCATTAACTCCACAGTCGGTAACTGTCTTTAACCACTTGGAGTGCATGGCATTGGTGCATAATTAACTGTGACCCCGGCAGCTACTTCATCTCATCTGTCATCCTACACGTGTTTTAAAACATTTCCAGAATTCACACTTGTTCAGCAGAGTGCACTGACTCTATTACAAGATATAGGAACGGGGCCACAAAACTGCCCCTTCCTCAGAAAACGGGGTCTAACGGGACGTGCATTTGGGCCATTTTTTCATAATCCTTAAAACATGTAAAAATAACGATGAAAAATCTATAAGGATGAGTAAGTTCTGATGCAAACCAAACAAATATGTAACACATTATGATCATCTAGAAGACAGTCCTCCTGTCATGCATCTGGAAGCATGTTGTCTCCCGACAGTGTACTCTCGGGATGTCATCAAGAGGGTCCCGGCATGTCTGGAAGGCTGTGTGTAGTGACCGGTATGGCCAGTCAGTCCTAAGATGCCGTGGTTAGAATACACAGAGTTCTCTTTAGGTCCATTAGATTAATTACCTATATAAATAACCCTTAAAAAAGGAGCGATTCATGTATTCACTTTGATACATGAGCCTCCATATATGTAAAAGAGATGAATTCGCTTTGACATCTCGAGGCACAACAGAGGACACTGAAACGGGATTGCAATAAATGTATTGAATGTGGTTTGCTCCAGAACGAGATATACCTTTGGTTAAGTATGATTTTATTTTTGGCCTTAGTGGAAGATTTTCGAGGGGGGAGTTGGAAATGATTATCTAAAAGAGTAAAAAAGCCCTCTTGAATTAGGGCTAAACTGTGAACTTTATTTTAATGTGTGATTTATGCCTCTCTGTGGTTAACTGGTTTCCATCTCTTCACCCAGGACTCAGGTCAGATTATCCCTCTCATTGTGGAAAGCTGTATTCGGTTCATCAACCTCTATGGTAAGCCATAAACTATGGAATTCTAATTTTGTTTTTTGGGTTTTTTTTTTTTTAAGATTTATTTATTTATGAAATCTCTCCACCCAACATGGGGCTTGAACTCACAACCCTGAGATCAAGAGTCACATGTTCCACCAACTGAGCCAGCCAGGTGCCCCTGAAATTCTTACTTAAAAAGTAATAATCACTAGGAGTATTATAGTAAATGTGTCTTTTCATTTAACATTTGATTATTGGGGAAAGAGGGACCTAACAGTTGTGATGGGGTTTTTCATCCTCTTCCTCTTCTGTTCCTTTTAGGTCTTCAGCATCAGGGGATTTTCAGAGTGTCTGGTTCCCAGGTGGAGGTCAATGATATTAAAAATTCATTTGAGAGAGGTAAGCCATCAACTGCTCTCGAGTGAAGTGGCATACTTGTTTTATAGATCCTCAAAATCTTTCTCTCTGCATTCACTTCATTTTAGATGTTGAGGTAAGAATCTATTTAGCAGAGCTGAGAAATGAAGCTAAAATCATAAGACCTTGTTATCAAGTATAGAACGGCATAGGAGCTTGGTATCCTGGTTTGGGATGGGCATTGATCATTCTCAGCATGTGTGTGAAAGGCGGCATGAGAACCCATGAGAAGGTTCTGGAAGAGCAGCAGGATAGCCCCGAGCCTACCTAGCAGGTGTTGGAGGTGACTCATCCCTACTGCATGTCGGCAGTGCTCTCCTTCCTCTTATTACCATCCCCAGACTCCTTCCCTGGGACCTTAGTGGGTAGCTTACTCTTGTTGATCATTGGCTGTCAAATAAATTCTACTGAACTATTACTTCACACCTTATATTTAGCAAAACCATACACTGTAGTGTTAGGCAGAGCCAGAATCAAATCACTCTTCCAGTGACTAATCATTTGATTTCGGCCAAGTTAACCGTCACCTATTTTGGCCTCATTTCATTCCCTGCGGAATTCCAGGATCAGGGTGAGGATTAGGTATCATCCGTGAAAATGGGTAACTCTGTAGAGATGGCTCTTATTTATAAATGTGCCTCAATTATAATGATTTCTATCATGTCTACTCCGGGATACATCTGTACCTTCCTTCCTCTGCTTGGCCACAGAGTGAGGGGCATCATGGCATGGAGACAGGGCAAACTTCTCTCTCTCTCTGTCCCCTTTCCCTTGGCAGGGAGCCCCTGAAAGTTTCAAAGCTTGGTAGAAGAGGTAAACTTGGATCCAGATTGTCTTTCCTGTTCCAAGTTATCTGATAAGATGTGTAGAGCAGAGCAGCCTCCCCTCTCAGCAGCAAAGTGATCCAAGTCTCTTACAGGAACCATATTCAGCAGAAGTTGAAATGTATAAAGCATCAGTTTCCTGCCCAAGAGGCAAAAAAAAAAAAAAAAGTTAAAATATACAATTTTTGCTGAACTTTAGAACAGACCTATGAATAAAAAATAGAGTTTGATTTAAGGCTGCATATTGTGTTGAATTTCTCAAGGATTTTATCTCAATTTAATTCTCAGGGGCATGGAATAGCCATGTCAATGATGTACACTTAAAACTGCTTGCCACAGAGAATAATAGAATTTCATATTTGTGATGCATTTTTTAAGTTTTTATTTTTTATACAAGTCCCTTGGTACTATTAAGGGTACATTTGCAGATCCCTTTGTCTGATTTCCAAATCTCCCACTGCTGAATGCAGCTTTCCAATGCACCATGAACGCCACCGGGCCACTCCAGGAAACATTTATTTAATTGTAGCCATTCACAATGAGGTGCATCCGATAATATTTCTGATATTGTGTGTATATGGTATCTTCTTCCCAGTAGGATAAAAAACAGAGAATGTCCTATTTTAATTCATGTCAAGCTAAGATTAGATTTTTAACTTGATGTCCCACAATATTTTATTTTAAGATTTGGGTAACTCGTAAGGGATTATTTGGTAGCATTAAGACTTTTAAAAGCTTTATTATAGCCAACTATTTTTAGGTTAATCATGGGTTGGGATATATAAACCAATTACTTTTAATTTTAGTACTATATAATCTTTCATAAAGTATAATTAAAAGATCCATGTATATATAGAAACGGGTGAGTATAGAAACATATTTTTGTTCAGAAGGAAAAAAAAGCACTGTGCATGTAACTAATTTTTTTTTTTCAGGTGAAAACCCTTTAGCTGATGACCAGAGTAACCATGATATTAACTCAGTGGCTGGCGTTCTGAAGCTCTATTTCCGTGGGCTGGAAAACCCCCTCTTTCCTAAGGAAAGATTTAATGATCTGATTTCTTGTATCAGTAAGTGGATTTTTTTTTTAAGTCTTTTCGCACCAGAATTATCTCACTAACCAATTTCCTGGAAAAGGCAGGGAGCCCTCACCACATATCCTCCCCCTAACTATTACGCCATTACCACCAAATCTTCGAGACCATTTGTTTTCTTTCTGGATCCAACATGAGTCATCCTCCCAGCTGTGGCCTCGCCTTCTGCTGAGTGGGCTTCCCTCCTGAAAGTCAGCAGCTCCTTAGAGCCCAAGAGTTTCCCACTTAGTGGTTGGAATAAAGCAGAAAGGCAGGTGCCAACCAGCTTAGGGGGAACAGGAAGTTGCAAGCATGGAACGTAACCTCTGTTTGGCTTTTGATCCTTGGTTTTCTCCACCAATCTTAGAAGTGGAGTAATTTTCCCATCTTTGACTGTCAGTCCCTTCCAGAGCTAAGGTGAAATGAAATCCATGATCGTTCGTACAGTGCAAGGAAGCAGGTGGTAATTATCTAGTCACTGGGCATCCCCCGCGAATAGGCAGAGTTGCTATGGGACTGTGTAGGACACATCATGAAACCGATCATCATCAGCAAATAAAGCACTGCTGTTTTATTCAGGGAGGCTTTTCACACTATAGGAAAGAAGGTGAAAGTCATAATACCCGGAATTAGTTATTAACCACATTGAGTTCCATACACCTGAAAACGCAGTGCCTTTTTAAGCCCCACTTCCCAGGCAGGGGTCTGGAGCTGACCCAAAACACACATCGAGGAGAACAAGAATATGGATCAAGCTTGCCCCTAAAAACCTTCCCACCCTGCTTCCCCAGCCAGTTCATCCCCCAATCCTGAAAACTCTCCCAGCTCATGCCTCCTCGCCATTGCCATTACCAGCTTCTCGCTGGGCCTGCTAGTAACAGTCTCCTAGGTGGAGTCAGACCCTCCTTCTAGGTTCTGCCCTCTCTTCCCAGCACCCCATCCTCCACGTCATTCCATCCTTCACACTGCAGCAGCAAGATCCGACGGCACAGATTTGGTCGCACGACTCCCATCACCCCCACCTTGTAAAACCTACTGCAGTATGTCCCACCTGAACACAGACTCCTGGGGATGACCAACTCACAGAACCAAATTCTTCCTCTGTCGGGTCTCTCCCTTCTTCTGTGCACACTCATCTCCTGCCACCCATCCCCTTTTACTTGATGTATCGACAGTAGCAAGCAGCAAATGTGCCAGGCCATCGCCCACCCCGTGCCTTTGCCCACGCTGTTTGGCCTGCTGTCCCGGAGAGCTATTTGACATCTGCTGGGAAGGCTTTGCTGACTTGACACTCCTCCCAGCAGGCCCTCCCCACCCCCGCCACCCCTAGCAAAATTAGTCACTCCTCCACCAACATTCCACTGTGTATGGAGGTCTATAATTTTTTCCCAACACCCCACATTACAATTTTTAACCGTTTCTTCTCCGTCTGCTGAAGAGAGAATTCAGGGAAGAGGTTAAGAAGGCAGGCTTTGAACTTAAATAGCCTAAGTCCAAATTGCTCACCAGCTATGTGACCTTAGGCAAGTTTCTTAACCTCTCTGCATGTGAGTTTCATCAGCTATAAAAAAAGGGAGAATAGGGGTGCCTGGGTGGCTCAGCGGGTTAAAACCTCTGCCTTCAGCTCAGGTCATGATCCCAGAGTCCTGGGATCGAGCCCCGCATCGGGCTCTCTGCTAGGCAGGGAGCCTTCTTCCTCCTCTCTCTCTCTCTCTGCCTGCCTCTCTGCCTACTTGTGATCTCTCTCTCTCAAATAAATAAATAAAATCTTTAAAAAAAAAAAGGGGGGAAACAACAGACTAATATATATCACAGGGCTGCGAGATTTAAATGAGTTAATACCTGTAAAGTGCCAAGAAGAGTGCGTGGCAAAGAGTATGTTCAATGAAATGCCCACAGGTAACTCCACAGGCCTGTGAGGTGTTAATAGATTACTCAGTTTTGTAGCCCTACTACTTGTCATAGTTAATTCCAGGTCCATTAGTAAGTACAGAATCCACAGTTGTTAAAGGTCACCAAAATTTTACCAGAATTCTTTTGTTGGCATTCATGCCTAAAATCCTGGCTCTCGCTGGGTATGAGTTCCCCAGTCATAATTCCCTCCACCCCCACCCTATACAGCCTGATGTCTTGTGTGGGATTCAGAAGTGTGCCTGTGTGTCCATTCCAAGTCCCTTACATAGCCTGAGTCATCACAGCAGGCCTGTGACCCAGCTGGAAAGAACTGAAAAGGAGGTGTCATGCTTCTGGAATTCTCCTTTGGGTTTGTCCAGAGATTTTTCCTTACATCCTAGCCAGAAAGCTTAAGTCTGGAAAAATAATAAGCACTCCACAATGCTTCATGGTTTTCTAGGTGCATATATCAACATTTATGTTCACATGTACCAGTAGGTTAAAGCGCATCAGACTACCTTGTCTGTGAGTATTGTAGAATCACTTCAGACTTTCACTGGATGAGAAATACTGCGCCATTGTGGTTATTAAAATCTGAACCGTAGAGTCAGAAAGATCATGATTCAAATTCTAGCTTCTCCACTTGACAACTTTGTCACTTTGGGCAGAGATTAATACTTAGTCTTACTGAATATCTGTTACTTTATTTATTTCATAAAGTCTGTGTGAAGAATAAATGAAATAATTCATATAAAGTATTTAGCATCATGCCTGGCACACAGTAAACCCCAGTCAATGTTGCTAGCTATCATCATTACAACGGTTACAACTACTCCCACTATAATCTGAGATCATATGTGCCAGCACCTGCGTTAGCCACTTACCAGTCTGTTCTTTGACCCAATTATCTCACGTGCATTTAGAAATGATGCTAGTAGAACCTAGAAGTTGTGGTGCTTCCAGCATGATTTTTCCCAGCACATGAAATGTTTCTTAACAATCAATATCAAGCTGTCTCACAGTGGAAGGAAGAGTCAGGCTTACTGAAATGTGAAGACCGTAGGGAAAACAATGGAAAATCTACAGCAATATCTTTCTTTTTTTCATTCAGTGAACTGCTACCAGTGCTAATGAAGAAGTCACAGAGACATATCCCCACTGTATTAAAACAGCGGATTAATAATCCTCAGGTTAATTTTTACGAAAATAGTCTCTCTCAGTAATGAATGCCCTCCATGACCTACATCTCAAAGAAGCAGGAGTCCCGGGGTTTAAGGCTGCTAAGGACACTAGTCAGGAGTGATTGAACCATGCTAGTAATTCAAATAGTATTGTCAGTGCTTTTGTTGATGCTGTAGTTATAAAGTTAAAGAAATATTGAGCTGTCTGTTTCCCCCATAAGTCCTGTTATTTTTAGTGCATTTTGCAGAATAGGATGTTTTTCAAGAACACATAATGAATGACACTGTATATAACGACCCCTTTTCTTCCAACATCTAATCTCTCAAAAAGGAGGGGATTTCTAGCTATTATTGATTTATCTCTAGGCAAGCATTTTCTCATGCCATTGTGACCCTGGTGTACCATATTTTTTCTGGATTTTCATTAAATTCCACTTGATCTTAGCCAAAAGGCTGAGAAGCGATGGATTTTCATTAAATTCTTTGAATATGGTATAGTACGTCATTCATCATTATGTCCTCTCATCGATATTACACTATTTGATCATTTGAACCATTGATTAGTTGCCTGCCATATGCAAAACGTTCTAGGGATTGAAACACTTGATTTTTGCCTTCAGAAGGTTTAAAAAATAGTAAGAGAGTGAAGATATTTACAAATAAATGCAGCCTAAGTTAGTATGTAATAGGAGCACAAAGATTTAGAAATTCTAGTGGAGAGAGAGAGAGGTCTCATGCACGTTGATTGTTTTTATCCATGTCATCTTCTCTTAGTATTGCCATAATTGGATTTTCCCTATTAAGATAATTTCATGTGATATTTACTTTGTATAGAAAAATCTTCCCTTTCATCTTTTTTAAGAGTTTAGATATGTCTCTGGGGCTCCTGGGTGGCTCAGTGAGTTAAGGTTAAGGGTGTCCAACTTTTGATTTCAGCTCAGATCATGATCTCAGGTTGTGAGATCGAGCCCCACTGTGGGCCCTGCGAGGAGTCTGCTTCTCCCTTTCTCTAAAATTAATAAATAAATCTTAAAAAAACAAAAGAAGTTTATATAAGTTTCTGGTTACCTACTACTTTTTGCTTACTTATTTTTGGAGCTTTGGGGAAAGATTTTTTTTTTTTTTTGAGTGATGAGTTGTTATTGTGCCATTTTTATGTTTCAAAATATTACATTCTTTGGAAACTTGCAAATATGGATAAAGACCCAGTGGACTCCAGTGCAATCTAAATTTGAAATGACAAACTTGGTAGTGTCTCAGTTTCTCACCCAAGTATTTTTTTTTAAACCACCTACTTTGTAATGGTTTTGTAAATGCTCAAGGTTAGGCCCACACATTCTGGCCAGCTTCCAGAATGTACATATACCATGGCTTCAAGACTCCCTAGGGCAGAAGTCCAAAGGACTTGCCCTAGATCAGCTATTCAAGTGATGTGTGGTCTTTCCTGGCTGCCGCAGGGTGGTGAGCCCAGATAGCACGTTTGCCCTTCACGTTACCTTATGTGTTACTATCTAGGTGACTGCTTGAGCACCAGGAAGCATTTTTAGGAGGGTCTTTTCTTTTACTCATCATGATATCAACATGTAGTCTTGTAGGATACTTGAAAAATACACAGAAGCACGTAGAACAA
Organism: Mellivora capensis; assembly: GCA_004024625.1. Classification (NCBI taxonomy): domain Eukaryota; kingdom Metazoa; phylum Chordata; class Mammalia; order Carnivora; family Mustelidae; genus Mellivora; species Mellivora capensis. The sequence goes on from PISX010000886.1 coordinate 207,444, forward strand.
AATACTGTCCCACGTAATGCCGCTGCTCAAAGACAATGTCGTGTGTACACCACCATTTTGTTGCATTTCCTTCTGCTCCTTTTGTATTTATGTGCACACACAAATTTTTCTAAAACCAAAGTGGAACTGTACTGTCCATTCTGCTCATCATCAACCTTCTTTTTGACTCTTTTATTATATATGTTTTCAAACTTCTATAAAAAGATACAGAAAATTATAATAAATTCCAGAATAAACAATCACCTAACTTTAACAATTTTCATTTCTTGGACAAAATTATCCCACATCTATCCCTTCCATCGTCTCCCTGACACATCACTTCCTCTGTATGTATGAATCTCTGGGAGAAGAGAATCCTTTTCTTTTTTTGTACAACATCGCCATACCATTAGCATACCTTAAAAATAACAATAATTTCTTAAAATCATAAAGAGCCCATCAGTACGTTTTTTAAATAATTGTTTATTATGCAATTAATATGTGATTACTGTAGAAAAATTAGAAAATAAAATAGAAAAACAAACCATCTATAATTCCTTATATAAAGATAATATAAACCTTTTTAGTATGTTCCCAGGCTTTTTCTATACATATACCTATGTACTTTTAAGTTTTTTATACCTATGTACTTTTTCTTTTTTCCTAAGATTTTTGTTTGTTTATTTGACAGAGATCACAAGTAGGCAGAGAGGCAGGCAGAGAGAGAGGAGGAAGCAGGCTCCCTGCCGAGCGAGAGCCCGATGTGGGGCTCGATCCCAGGACCCTGGGACCATGACCTGAGCCGAAGGCAGAGGCTTTAACCCACTGAGCCACCCAGGCGCCCCTATGTACTTTTTTTTTAGAGGGAGAGAGTGGGGAGGAAGGACAAAGGGAAAAGGAGAGAGAGAATCTTAAGCAGGCTCCATGCCCAGCACAGAACCCATTGGGAGGCTTAATCTCTCAACCCTGAGATCATGACCTGAGCCAAAATCTGGAGTCAGATGCTTAACCACTGAGCCACGCAGGTGCCCCCATCCCTATGTACTTTTTTTTTTTAATATTTTCTTTATTTTTTGACAGAGAGAGATGCAGCGAGAGAGGAAACACAAGCAGGGAGATTGGAGAGGGAGAACAGGCTTCCTGCCGAGCAGGGAGCCCGATGCGGGGCTCGATTCCAGGACCCCGGGATCATGACCTGAGCTGAAAGCAGATACTTAAAGACTGAGCCACTCAGGAGCCCCAAACTTTTTAAAACAGCTTATTGTGGGGTACCTGCTTGGCTCAGTTGATTAAGCATCTGACTCTTGGTTTTGGCTCAAGTCATGATCATGGGTCATGACACTGATCCCTGGTTGGCTCCACTCTCAGTAGGGAGTCTGCTTGAAGATTCTCTCCCTCTACTCCTCCCCCCAACTCATGCTAGCTTTCTCTCTCTGAAATAAGTAAATAAATCTAAAAAATAAAGCAGTTTATTGAGGTACAATTCTTGTGCCATATAATTCATTCATTAAGAGTATACAACTCAGTGGCTTTTAATATATTCACAGGACTATGCAGTCATCACCACAATCAATATTAGAACATATTTATGACTCCAAAAAAAAAAAACCCAATTAGCAAAAACACTATTTACTCATCCCATCCCACTAGGCAACCACTAATCTACTTTCTATAAACTTACCTATTCTGGCCATTTCATATATAAATAAAATTATACAAAATGTGGTCTTTGGCAACTGGTTTCATTTCCTTAGCATGTTTTCAAGGTCTACCCATGTTGTAGCATGTATCAGAACTTTATTTTATTGCCAAATAATTGTCCATTGAATGGATATACGACAATCACGTGCTTTTAATAAAAGGGGTATCATACCAAGTGACTGCTAATGGATGTGAGATTTCTTTTTGAGGTAATAAAAATGTTCTAAAACTGATTGAGGTAGTGATTGATCAACTGTGAATATACTTTAAAGCCATAAAACTGTATACTTTATATGTGTGAATTATATATGAATTATATCTCAGTAGATCTCATTAGAAATTGTATCATTTCCTATTGGTTCTTTATAAGCCTTTTTTTTTTAAAAAAAATGGGCTCCATGTTCAGTGTGGAGCCCAGCATGGGGTTTGAATTTACAGTCTCGAGATCAAGACCTGAGCTGAGATCAAGAGTCGGACATTTCACCTGCTGAGCCTCCCAGGCACCCTTGTAAGCCATTTTTTTAATTTAGTGATGTTGTTAACATTTTCCCATATCAGTATTTTTCAAAATACAGATTTAAATGACTTTTATTTCACTTAACGATCCCCCAATTTTAGAAATTTAGGTTGTTTCCAGTGATTTTACAGTTAAACAAAATATTACAATGAGCCTTTTAGTACATAAATCTATTTGCCCATTTCTAACTGTTTCATGAGAAAAGAAAAAAGCTTTCAAATTCTCTTTTTGGTTCTCCCGTGTATGTTTTCGTTGCTAAAAATTCTTTAAGCTTTGTTGCATACATGATGGTTTGTGTCTGAATTCTAAATTTCTCTTTGATGCCTTATACTAGGGATTACTTTTACCCTTAAAAATATGGAACAGGCTTAGTATCTGAACTGAATAAGTAAAGCTTCCTAAGCTAAGAGTATTTCTTTACTAACCTCAGTAATTCAGCAAGAGGACAAACACTATGTATTTATTTCTACAGTGTTGCTATTTAGCTAGGAAAGAACATAATGGTTTAATTCACAGAATTCAATCTATTAATGATTATTAGAAAGATTTGCAAGCATTTCATTTCTTACTTAGGAGAACAACTGGTAACTCTCCTGTCAAGGCTCAGCTAAGATTCATCTAAATGTACTAGAACATCTCTCTGTTTTTCTCTTTCCCTTTCATTCACACACATACCCTATCACATGCACATAGTTGATTAATACCTTGACATCGGTAGAACCCATCAATGAATCTAAAAATGGCCTGGAACTGGGAAACTCACCTTGAATACTGCCCGTTGATCTCTGGAACTCAGAAATATTTGTGTGCCTGCTCAGTTATAAACCTTTTCTAAATGTGGCCGTTCATTTCCTTCCCTGTTGTCATACTTGAGGATACATTTGCATCTTGTGACTTATTTGTTTTCTGACAAATACTTTTGCAAATAGTGCCTCAGAAGAACTGATATTTTCAGAGTAATGGCCATTTGAGTTTTTGTCATTTTCTGAAGCAACTTGTGTTTTGTGGTGATTTTTTCACACACATTTACGTGGAGCTGTCAGAGCCCCATGCTGTGAGGTTGGGATGCGGACATGGGAACTTTGCAGTGCTAGGAAAAGAACAGAAATAAGCGTGGGGAGCTTTGAGCACATGACCAAGACTGGATGAATGCCACTTTTACCTAATTGCATGAGATCCTGAATTGTGGAAACAAAGGCCAGCTTAAAAGAAATTCAAATGAAATACTGATTTTCCTCACTGACAACTTTTCTGAGGGGAAGAAAAGATCCATCTTGTCAAGCAGCATAGAATTGTGGGAGACTATGAATTGCCACACTGATAGCCGCTGGGAATGCACATTAATCAGTGTCTGAAGCAACCATAAATTTTGACCCGCTAACTGGACTCAGGAGAGTAAATGAGTCATTTGTACCAGAGCAAGGCTCCTATAGGATGTACGCCGCAGGCCTGTTGAGCGACCAGCCAGGTAATATCTGAGTCCCACTCCCAGCCGTCATGCTCTGAGGTCTCTGGGACAGATAGATATGCTATGACTTCAGGAATGCGAGCAGTTCTGTTCTGCTTTGATTGAGGTTTACTGTAATTGCAGAGAATACATGCCCGCCTCCCACAATTTCATCTGGTCTTTTTGGTGTCACTGTTTTACATTCCTGTTGCCTTTCTCTCCTAAAACCTTTCATTTGCATCTCATGGTACCCTCCCCCAATTTTTTTTTCCCAAATTTTGGTGAAATATACAGAACATAAAACTTACTGACTTATCCATTGTTAAGTGTACGATTCAGCGGCATTAAATACATTCCCAGTGTGCAACCATCACCACCGTCCATCTCCAGAACTTCTTCACTCTCCCAAACCAAAGCTCTGTACCCAGAAAGCAGTAACTCCCCCAAGCCCCTGACAGCCCCCTGCCCCATGCTACTTTCTGTCTCTGTGAACTTGACTACTCTGGATACCTGGTGTAAGTGGAATCCTACAGTTTGTCTTCTTCTGTCTGGCTTATTTCACTTAGGTTTTCAAGATTCATCCAGGTTATAGGAGAATTTCACTTCTCTTTTAAGGCTGAATAACGGTTCCTTGTGTCTATACCACCTTGGTTCATCCACGCATCCATCAGTGAACACTTGGCTGATGTCTGCCCCTTGGCCATCACAAATAATGCTGCTGTGAAATTGGCATATCTATCCCTGTTCTGTGGAAGTGTTGAGTCACTGTATTGTATGCCTGAAACTAATACTACACTGTATGTTAACTAGCTGGAATTTAATTAAAAACTTTTTAAAAATCAGTGAGTTAAAAGAAAATATTCTAAATAAACAAACAAATAAATTTCCCTTAGTTCTATCTGTACCTGTTCCCCCAGTTCTTTTTATTTTTTTAAAGATTTTATTGATTTATTTGACACCGAGAGAGCAATCACAAGTAGGCAGAGAGGCAGGCAGAGAGAGAGGAGAGGAGGAAGCAGGCTCCCCTCTGAGCAGAGACCCCAATGCGGGACTCGATCCCAGGACCCTGAGATCATGACCTGAGCCGAAGGCGGAGGCTTAACCCACTGAGCCACCCAGGCGCCCACCCCCAGTTCTTTTTAAATAAAAGTTTGAAACTACCGTTAAGGGGTAGGGGAATTCACTTTAGATCTGAGAGATAGAAACAGGAGGATCTTGAATTAAAATTAAACCTCTTGGGAGTAATGCCTGTGTCCTCTTCTAGCCTGAAAATGACTTGCCCCCTCTGGGATTTGACAAAGATTAAAGATCAACAGTACATTAAGAGTAGTTCCTGTCACATTCTTTCCTTTTCTTTTTTTCTCTAAGACCTCAAAACTAGCCTGAAGTTGCTAAAACCCTCTCCCTGATATCTGACCTTAACCTTATACTGAGGATCACCCTGGAGAATCAAAACTTCAAAACTTAACTTTTGAAACAATCCAGAAATTTTGAACAAGGTTAAATATTCAAATGAACAAATGTTAAAGAAAAGTTTAAACACTGACAGAAGTTTTGTTGTTTTGTTTTTAATCATAACCCTTCTATGTATCCATATGTGGCTAGAAAAGAGTAGAAGATATTGCCAGTCCAGACACCATTAATGGGACCCTTCATCATTACAATTTATAATTTGCATAAACATATTAAACTTTGTAACTGTTTGGTTTAGGGCACGAATGGAAAGTCATTTATGCATACAGTTTTTTAAGGACCAGAGAATAAATGCTAGTAAATCTCAGTATTTTCTTTTAAGAATGGGCCATAAGTCATTTCAAGTTTGTAAGAGGTGTAAGAGGAATTGGAATGGGAAACTGAATTAGCGAAGCATTACCCTGGTCCAAATTAGAAATAATAAAGACTTCAAATAGGAAATTAATACTGAGATATCCAGGAGTAGAAACAACAGAATTTATGTCCCACACAAAATTGAAAAATGAAGCAAAAATACTACCTTCCTATAAGGGATGGTCCTAACATCAAGACCAAATGAGTTTACCATTGAAGAGAACAAGTAGAGATCCATGAGGGCCAGCTGTGTTTATGTGTAGGAGAAGGTCAGAAAACCTGAGAAATAGAAGGAAAATCAATTGACTATTATGTCAGAAATGAAGTCCTTAAAAAAAAAAAAAAAAGTGGCCTGAGATTTTCAAGTAGGATGTATGAATATATCAAGAACAATTAAGAGCAAATGTAGTAATACAAAATTAGAGTAAACTTCAAAAATGTTTCTGAAATAGTCTTTGAAATATTTTTCCCAGGGGCACCTGGGTGGCTCAGTTGGTAGGGAATGCATCACTTGATCTTGGGGTCATGAGTTCAAGCCCCACCTTGGGCATGGAGCCTACTTAATTAGAAAAAAAAAAGTTAAAAAAGAAATCTTTTTCTCAAATGTATCTTTATTGAATGTCTTCAAAGTTGTACTTTATAAAGGGGGCACCTGGCTGGCTCAGTCAGTGGAGCATGAAGCTTTTGAGCTTGGGGTTGTGAGTTCAAGCCTTACACTGGGTATAGAGATTGCTTAAAAATAAACTCTTTTTTTAAAAAAAAATATTGTACTTTATAAAGTACTTTGAAATCCAAGAAAGACAACCCGACTTGAACAGAAAATAGATTTTAGTCCCAACTCCACCCCTCCAACCACTTACCCAGTTCTCTTTTTCCTAATCCATTGAATGGGGATGACATTCCATGGCCTGCCTACTCCATGGAATTATTATCTGTGTTAAATTGGATAGCAAATGTGAGAATGATTTGTGAAATGTAGACCATTATGCAAATAATGCATTATTGGAACTAACTTTTTTGCTGCTGTTCACAGGCATTTTTGTGTTAAGAACCTTTGGACAATTTGTATTGCTAGGAAAGAGGGATAAAATAATACTAGGAAGTCCCAGGTACCGTCTTCAGGGAGCTCACTCTCCCACAGGGATAAGGAGGTAAATAACTGTAAATGTGAGGGTATAAGTTCTCTGAGAGCAGGATTCAAATCACTAATGTATTACTATTGCCTAATTTGGTACTTGAAAACTATTAGGCTGTCCTAAAATAGATGCTTAGAAAAATTGATGAAATTATATAATACAAAGTAAAAATTCATATCAGTAAAATACTATGATAAGTTTTGAGGAAGGAGAGATTCAAAATTTGGTACATTGCTGGAATCATAGTAATATACAAATAAATACAGGATGAATTAATGAATCATAGGGGAGGTGTCCCCCAAAACTAGTTACCATTGCAGCTTTTTTTTTAGATTTTATTGATTTATTTGACAGACAGAGATCACAAGTAGGCAGAGAGGCAGGCAGAGAGAGAGGAAGGGAAGCAGGCTCCCTGCTGAGCAGAGAGCCTGATGTGGGGCTCGATCCCAGGACCCTGAGATCATGACCTGAGCCGAAGGCAGAGACCTAACCCACTGAGCCACCCAGGCACCCCACCATTGCAGCTTTTGAAAGGAATTGAAACCCTACCAGATGCACAATCCAGAAATAGCAGCAAGTGAAAGATGGTTTTTAAACCTAGAACACGCTAAGTTGCTCAAGACCACGGCCATCAGGAAAAACAGAGAAGCATACTCTCAGAAATGGTATTACCACCAAGTTGATCACTGATTCACTGTTTGGGGTACAACTGCATCTCACCCAGGGGCAAGAGCTTACGTATGGTCAGATACGAAATTTGGAACTCAGTGTTTTGTAGGAATGCGGGGCTTGAACTCATGACCTTGAGATCAAGACCTGAGGTGAGATCGAACGCTGGACACCTAACCAACAATCACCATTCTGCTTTAAATGTGGCGAGTGAAAGGGTCCTGATCATGTTCTCTTCTGTCCATAGGAATAGATAATCTCTGTGAGAGGGCGCTTCACATCCGCAAACTCCTCCTGACCTTGCCTAGGTCCGTCCTTATAGTGATGAGGTACCTCTTTGCCTTCCTCAATCAGTAAGTACCCTAATAATCCGCCAGAACGCGCATCGTTCACCTCCATTTGCACTGATCTGAATTCTTTGTTCTTGGATTCTGTAACGTGAACACTGGGTCCCACTTATCAGCAGAGTCAAAGAGAAGACGATTGAATATAGACTGAAGGTATGTTTTTCTTAAGCAGATCAAGGTCATTGTATAATAGCTGAAAGACGCAGAAACTGTGGCCGTACATGAAAAAATATACAAATATTACCAAAAAGAACACTTGTCAGTGAAATATGTGTTTTTCCAACTTCCATCCAAAGCTAATGTCATGAACGTTTTTGTCAAAATGATGTAAACCACCCACTCACTGCAGAAAATTGCTGGGATTTTTTATGTTGTAGTCAAGGAAGGAGGGGAACTATAGATGCGAATTACACACAGATCCAAAAAAGAACTTCTGTAAACTCAATATAATGAGACCTTGTCAAGAAGAAAATATTTATAAAAGTCTCTGCAGCAATGTAACAGAAACCTTAAAAAATCATAGCATTATTTTCAAAGGAACCTTACTGTTTTAGGCACCTTGATTATCATTTGACTTCTTGGATAATAAAAATGGGACCCACTATAAGAATATCTTCCCCAAGCCCTATCTGAGAACCCCCTTCCTATTCAAGGATCTAGTTAAGTAATTGGAAATTAAAGAATCTGGGAGGAGTAAGCTCAGGGCAATGCCTTCTCCTTCTGGCATGGGTTCATCCTTCCCAAAATTGGGATTTTTTTTCTCTTCTCTATTTCTTTGGAGGTTTAGAGTTCTCACACGCCATGGGGATTTAAGGACTTAAGTCCTGTTGACTGTTCCTGAAATCATACCCACTCAGGCTGGCCCCAGAAACCAAGTAGCATCCGATGGGGAAATGCTTGCAGGGAACTAACATATGCACAAATGACAGTGGAAACCCATTTGTACAGAAATCACCACTAGGAATAAGCAAGGTCTAGAGACATGGATATAAACTATGTTTAGGTTAAGTAGGTGGCCATAAATATAAATTGTACCTTTTTTTTTAAGATTTTCTTTATTTATTTGGCAGAGGGTGGGAGTGGGAGCACAAGCAGGAGGAGTAGAAAAGGGAGAAGCAGGCTTCCCGCTGAGCAGGGAACCTGATGAGGGGCTCGATCCCAGGACCCTGGGATCGTGACCTGAGCTGCTGGCAGACAATGACTAAGCCACCCAGGCACCCCTAAATCTTACCTTTAAATAAGCCTTGTTACCTACAGTGGTTTTAAAATCTGAAGGCTTGCTGACCTTGGCAGGCAAGTATAAGGGCTCCAAGCCTCTGAGCAGGCTGCCATGTGGCCTGGACACGGGCACCCAGCCATCACAGAGGAGCTGCTTTGGGGCCAGCTCTTCCTAGGGGTGTCACCTGAGGAGTCCTGCCCCTTTCTGGCAAAGAGGAGGGGGTTTCTTAAGTCTATTGCATCTGCAGACATGGATTTCAAACAACAGAGGCATTCTTGGCTGCTCGAACCAAAAAGCAATGTGGGAGGGATCACAACTGACCGAGTTGCCATCATTTCCGAATTCTGGAAGACGCATAAGACAAAAATTCGAGACAGCCTCATGAACCAGAGCTGTTGGGACAGTGGGCTTCGCGACCTGAGCTGGAGAGTGGGTGGCAGATCCCAGTCAAGGCACTCAACTCAAATATACACCCCTCTTGCCATAATGGGGCTGGAAACTGGGCAAAGTGGACAGGAATCTGAATCTCTTTGTTTCGCATTTGACCTGCCTAGCTAAAGATGGAGTTATTGAAGCAATTGAAGTGACCTGGGTTGGTTTTTGAGGTTCTTTTTTTTTTTTTTTTTTAATTTATTTGACAGAGAGAGAGATCACAAGCAGGCAGAGAGGCAGGCAGAGAGAGTGGGGGGAAGCAGGCTCCCCGCTGAGGAGAGAGCCTGATGCAGGGCTCGATCTCGGGACCCTGAGATCATGACCTGAGCCGAAGGCAGAGGCTTAACCCACTGAGCCACCCAGGCGCCCCGGTTCTTTTTTTCTTTTCTTTTAATTTTATTTCCTCATCAATATTAAAGCCTCAAATTAAAAAAATTTAAAAAAAAATCCAGAGGCTTGCCATTTTCACCTTTAATTTCAAGTGCCTCCCCTCCCCGTCTGGAGGCCTTTCTTCCTGCCGGCCCTCTACGTGAATTTTCCTGGCATACCTGAGCAAAACCCACTGTGAACCAGTAAACCACAAGAGACTGGCAAAGCAGTGAATCAAGAAAGTTTGTAAGATCTGAATTTAACTCAGCAGAATAGCAAATGTGCATGAGTCAGCCAGCTGGCTTTGCTTCCAGCATTTCTGCCCAAAGATGCCCCCTGGCTCACTGCACCTGCCTTCATGCAGAAACAAGCCCCAGCCTGTAGGGGTGGGTTGCTTGGGACAGGAATTATGAAAAGAAAAGGAAATTATTCTCCCTTAATTATAAAATCGAAACGTGGGTATAACACTTTCATAACAAGATTTTGCTCTTCAAGCCAGCACTTAAAGACCCAGAAAGATTTGCTGCGACTCTCCCCACCGAGCTTACGTGTGTCTTGCGAGAATTAGACCATTCTTATTCTGCATGTCACTTCTCCGTACATCCATTTTCCAGACAATCTGTAACATGATCGTTGCCTTTATTGTGAACTTCTTATAAAAGACTGTATGCTTGAGAAATGGCAGGCGGGAGAGACATATGTTAGCTGAGGAAATTATGCTTTTGTATTTTCTGCTTTCTAGGCTATCTTATTTCCGAAAAAGGGTAAAGTATCAGGTCATGTGGCATTTCCATTTCTTTGTGTCTGTCACCATCTCACAAATGCGGCCAAGTCTCTTTTTTTCTTCTTCCATTTGTCATCTGTTCACCTGGATTTTACATTTCCTTTCAAGATTGACATTTTACTCATGGAAAGATGATGTCTCTAGCTTTTCCCTAGAACAGTACCCTCTGCATGTGTTAGAGGCAAAACAATCAACTGCTAACTTATTTTGAGTTGCCTCTGGACAATATCTCACAAATATCCATTGGATTGAATTTAGAAATTAGTACTAGACAACCAGAAATTGCCCCAAAGTTTGTAGTGAGCCAACTTTAAAAGGAATGAGAGAATTGGGGATTCTTTTCCCCTTCTCTTGCACTTATAACGTCTTTTGTGACATTGATTGGTGGATAGTCTTGGTCGTCTTACCCAGTTGTTTGCTTGCTTTCAGTGGCTACAAAGAAAAGGTGCTTTGTTTTCCTCTAGGTTTTCCTCAAGATTTATAGGGAAAAACTGAAATCTGAAATGTGTTTGATGAGTGGGCGGGCATTTTAAAGATATCCATAAAGCTTTATGGAGCTCACTACTGCCCTTCCTCGATTTACTTGAGTAACATTTACAACATTTACACCGTGGTGTTTACAAGTGAAACTCACTCACTTGATCCTGGTCTCCGTTGAAAAAGAAATTATCTTAAATGCTCTTATGGCTCTGAAAAATGCCACTTAATTAAGGAGGATTTATATTCCCCTTTCAGTTTCTTCCTAGTTGAAAGGTTATAAGTTGTTTTACTTTCTTTGGAATTTGCCAAGGCAACTTAAAGTAGATGGAACATTATCTTATTCTAATAATAAAAAACAAATAAAATGCTTTGGATCCCTATTTTGAGAATATAAAGTATCTTATTAAACACCAGTTTTCTTTTTTCTCTCTGGTGCTTTTATAACTCTTGTCTTTCTCTCATAGCCTTTCACAGTACAGCGATGAGAACATGATGGACCCATATAACCTGGCCATTTGTTTTGGCCCCACATTAATGCCCGTCCCAGAAATACAGGATCAGGTGTCTTGTCAGGCTCATGTGAATGAAATTGTCAAAACCATCATCATCCACCATGAAACTATTTTCCCGGATGCTAAAGAGCTGGATGGCCCTGTTTATGAGAAGTGTATGGCTGGAGACGACTACTGGTAAGTCCGGGAATTTTAGTCTTTCTCCCTCTGGAAAAATTATGGAAGTATAGATATCAGTTTAATAAGAATAAGAAGTGGCCATCGGTTGCCAAAGTCTTCAATTTCTAGAAAAAGAAGAAGCAGGAACACTTGAGATAAGTTAGACTGAGACCCATGACAGCACTGGCCTCTTACTTTGAAAACTCCCATTCATTTCTCCCTTTTCCCCAAAGATGGCATCTTTTTAGATATATCCACCCTACTGCAACTTGGGTAGAGAGTCACGGTTTTGAAACATATTACATAGAACTGAATTCATTTTATTGTCATATCAGGCAAAGATAACTGATTGAACTGACAGATATCAGTTTCATTGTGAAATAGTTTTGGCTCTATATAAAGTATTTCAAAGGTATCATTTTAAAGGAGCCCTGTCGACCAAATATGTTTTCATTCTTAATTATTTCTATTCTTACTAATAAATAGCATTCTATCCAATTACAGTAGTAATGGCAATTTTAAGCAAATTTATTTTAATTTATCTAATTTATTATTAATATATCACTAGGATAAAAAATGGCTGTAATAGTCACTATTACTATTATTTAGTATTACTATTTTGTATTTAGTAGTACTATTTAGAAGTACTACTAATACTCCTATTACTATTATTATACCATCAATATTACATATTAATATGGCAGCAGAGTCACTAGTGAAGTATGAAGATGGGGGAGGTGTGGTCAGTGGAATAATCCCAAATGTCTGTGGTCACTGTGTGATCTGTGAATTCCTGCTTCTAAGAAGTCATATACAATAAAAGTGGCTTTGGTTCCTTGAGCCCCTGCTGTGTGCCCGCCTCATGTGATCGGTTTATGCACTGACCACTCTACCAAGTGAAGAGAGGCCAAGGAGCCTCTCCAAGGACTACTCGTAACTGGAGGCAGCCCAGGTCTGTCAGATTCCAAAGCTCACGTGACTCTTCCCACTCAACAGCTGCCTCCCAGCCCACCTCGGAAACTTTTCTGGGCAGCTGGGATTCAGGAGCAGCTGGAACAGACCTAAGCCCATTCTGCAGCCCCCTGAGGACAGTTTGTTTCCCACTGCCTCACCAAGGACTAGGCAGAAGTAGAGTGAGTAACTGAAGGATCATAAGCACCCGAAAGTACACTTGAACTATACCAGGGGTCTTATACCACTGTATTATCAAATGTATGCCTTAAGGAGGCTGAAGGTTGACTATTTCCAGAAGCATTCCTTTCTAAATTTAAACAACAAAGCATGATAGATTCCAGTTCTGTGGTGTATCTGGCAATTTCACACATGAAATTGAATTAAAAAATATTTACTTGAGCATGTACATTGTGCAAGATACTGACTGCTGAGCTTGGCTCTGGGAAGATAAATGAATAAAACTCAGCCCTGGTGAGATGCATAACTTTATCTTCATAGTCATATTTATTGTGAGGCCAGTGTCACAGTATTTGAAACATCAGTAAGTTGTGCTGTCTCGTTCCTTTTATCAAAGAGCGATATGTGACGGTCTGGTCCATATTATCTGATACATTGGATCCTAGAGTTTTTGTGGCCACTACTTCTTTACAAGCAGGCTCCATAATAAAGGGTCCTAGAGTCAGTAACATGTGCTTGACTGTGTCCTTCATCCATGCATAGTGTTCTCTATGGGCATCACTCATTTTAAACAGGAAGTCAGTGATAAAGTAGTTATCCTTCTCCGCAACCAGCAATATAAATGGACTTTTACAGAATATCAAGTTTGTATGTGTGACAGATGCATTCCATTTACGAGCATACATTTGAGGAGTGTGGTTGTGTTAAAGGGTAAGTTTTTTAAAAGAATAAAAATCAAGGGGCACCTGGGTGGCTCAGTGGGTTCAGCCTCTGCCTTTGGCTCGGGTCGTGATCCCAGGGTTCTGGGATCGAGCCCCACATCGGGCTCTCTGCTCAGCAGGGAGCCTGCTTCCTCGTCTCTCTCTCTTTCTCTCTGCCTGCCTCTCTGCCTATTTGTGATCTCTATATGTCAAATAAATAAATAAAATCTTAAAAAAAAAAGAATAAAAATCATGAGTGGCTCAAATCTGCAATGAACGTATGTCACGAAAAGGTGTAGAAAATACTACAGCCAATTCAGAGCCGAACTCAAAGAGCCATCAGTTGAATGCAGTAAGGTGTGTTGGAATGAATTTTCAAAAACTGCTGTGTCCATAGGGCAATAATCATATTCTACTAGAATTCAACCAATTTTAATTTCTGTAGATACGAATTATCTGTGTCAAAGATGAAGGGACCTGCGCTCCTCTAGGACCAGATGATCCTTGGAGCCTCTAGAATTTCACTGAAAGACTATCCAGCCACTCTTCTGCCATTCAAGTTTTATGTAGTAGCAGTTGTTCATTTGTTAAATTCTTTCTTTGACTTTATAAGAATATCCGTTTCCACTTCGCAGTGACAGCCCATACAGTGAGCACGGTACATTGGAGGAAGTGGATCAGGACGCTGGTACAGAGCCCCACACCAGTGAAGACGGTATGCCCTTGTACCCATATTATTATAAAACTAACCTTAATATCCAGTTTTTAAGAATTGCTTATTTTAAAAATTCAATAGGATACAAAAGAAAATTTATAAAATATGTGTAAAGTATGAAGAATAATATTGCAGTGAACACCACAGACCACCACCAAGTTGAAGAAAAAAAGACATCATTACCTTTGCCTCCCCTGTTGTGACTGCCTTCCTTACTCTGTCGGGGTAACCGCTCTGTTTGTTTTTCAATGTCTGTTGTTTCATTTTCTGTTTTCTTGAACTTTCTATAAATAGAATCATACTATATATACTTCTCATGATTTTTTTCTACGCAGTATTATATTATGTTCCTGAGATGCACCCACATTGTTAATGCAATTATAATCACTTATTTGACTGTATGATATTCCATTGTATTTATTTTTTTATTGATGAGTATAGGAGTATTTTCCATTTTTTGCCATGAAAAAGTGTGCTGTTAGGAATATTTTGAACAGGTATGCTACTACAGTACCATAAATGTACAGGACTGTCTCCAGGATATATGCTTCTAGGAGTAAGCTTGTTTCCAACTTTACTAGATATCGAGCCAAACTGTTTTTGAAAATAGCTGTAATGATATACACACCCCACCAGTAGTGTATCAGCCTTCCAATCGGACATACTCATCACGTGATGAATTTTACCAAATATTATTATCCTTGCCAATATTGTCGTGATTTTAGTTTGTATCTCTCTGATCACTGGTAAAGATGTTATTTTACAATATAAAGTATTAACAGAAAACTTGGCATATAGTAAGAACATCAGATCAGGAGGTGATTGCCATTGAAAAGATACTTTGTTACTCACAGTACGCAAGAGGAAAGGGTACATCATTGCCACAGGTGGCCACACAGAAAAGCACCAAGTTTGGTCAGGAGGCAGAGGAGGAAGGAGCAACTGGGCAAGAGTCTTTGCTGGGGTTTCCACAGGAAGGAACAGGCGGGGCAGGGTAAACAGGTTTCAGATGGGCTAGTGAGAATAATTCCAGCGGGCTCTGAGGAATAGGGGTGGTCTCTGGTTGTCTGGTACCTGGCGCAGGTGATTAGGGCAGGTGCATAGTGACCCAGAGGAGGTGGTTGGGGTGGGCTCTGGATTGGCTGGTTTGTCTTTGAAAGGCACAACAGGCGAGTTGTTTACACTATCCAGAATTGGTGATCCTTGGGAGGGCCAGTCCCTCTGGTAGCAGCAAGGTCAGAATATAGAAAATAAAAAACATGTCAGAATACAGAAAATAAAAAATATGGTTCATATAGATATACTGACCCTTGTGTGTTTCAATTTCTTTTTTTGTGTGAAATTTCTATCAAGTGTTCTGCCCATTTAAGGTTCACTTGCCCACTCTTCATTTCTCTGGGCTTTTTTTGCTTGGTTTAATTTTATTTGGCTTTGGTTTTTTTCTTATTTATAAGAGTTCTTTGTGGGTCTGGAACAGGTCTCATTGTGTTATGTTTTGCAAATATCTTGTGCTCTGTAATTTGTCTTTCATGTGCTTATTATGTCTTTTGTTAAACAAGGAAATTTTAAAGGAGTTGAAGTTACCCAATCTTTTCCTTCATGGTTGTTTCACTTTGTGTCTCCTTTAAGAAGTCTTTCTGTGCTGAGTGCATGTAGTGAAGATAATTCCCCCATATTCTCTTTTATTTTTTTTTTTAAGATTTATTTATTTATTTTGGAGAGAGAAAGAGAGCATGTGAGCATGAGCTAGGGGCAGGGGTAGAGGGAGAGAGAGAAGTAGACTCCTTGATGAACAGGGCTCATGACCTGAGCCACCCATGGTGCACCCCCCCCCCCACTATATTCTCTTTTAAATGCTTTCAGGGGGCACCTGAGGGGCTCAGATGGTTAAGCCTCTGCCTTTGGCTCAGGTCATGATCTCAGGGTCCTGGGATTGAGCCCCATGTTGAGCTCCCAGCTCAGAGGGGAGTCTGCTTCTAAACCTCTCCCTCTCCCTCTCCCCATGCTTGTGCTCTCTCTGTCTCTCTCTCAATAAATAAAATCTTTAGATAATAATAATAAATAAATAAATGTTTTCAGGTTTTATTTTTCACACATAGGTCTTTATTCTACCAGGAATTTCTTTGGAGATATGGCGTGAGGTTGGGATCCATTTCTTTTTCTCCATATGGATGCACAGTTGGCCCAGCACTAATTGTCCTTTTTTCACAGCTCTGCATAAATCACATGTCCTCTTTGCACAAGTCTGTTTCTGGGCTCTCTGCTTTCCACTGATCTAGTTCTCTATCCCTCGTATCTTAATTTTGGTACCTTTTTAAAAAATCTTCATATTTGGCAAACCAAGATCTCTGACTTTGCTCTCCTTAACAATTCCTGATCTTTTGCAACTTCAGTTAAATTTTAGACTCAGTTTTTCAAGTTCTTAAAACAAACAAAAACTAAAAACCTGTTGAGGTTTTGCTTGCAGTTGCATTATTCTACATATATTAACATGGAGAGAAGCAACACTTTATAATATTCAGTCCTCCAGTCCAGAAACATATTTCTAGTTATTTAATGTCTCTCAATAAAGTTTTTTACTTTTCTCTTTAGAGACCATATTTTCTCTTTCTAATAAGTTTAATCTTTAACATTACTTTTCAACACTTTTTTTGGTCATTTTAACAGTTTTTATTTAAAATCATACATCAGGGGCGCCTGAGTAGCTCAGTCATTAAGCATCTGCCTTCATCTCAGGTCATGATCCCAGAGTCCTGGGATCAAGCCCCATATCAAGCCCTGCATCGGGCTCCCTGCTCCACAGGAAGCCTGCTTCTCCCTCTCCCACTCCCCCTACTTGTGTTCCCTCTCTCACTGTGTCTCTCTCTGTCAAAGAAAGAAATAAAATCTTTAAAAAGGAAAAAGTCATATATCAGATTACTTTATTTCCACATCTTCATCTTCTCAGTTGTTGCTTCCTTATATTTGCTCTTTTCCTTTCCTATATGGTAAGATTTGACTTTATGTTCAAGGATCTTTTTGTAGTCTTTGTCCAGTTTGAATCTACTGAGATAGCCCCCTTGCCAGGGTAAGTGCCCAGGTGGACAGTTGTGCCATTGGCCTGCTCTTCCTGTACTCGTTCAATGAAGATGACATATTTCTTCTTTTTTTTTAAATTTTATTTATTTATTTGACAGGCAGAGATCACAAGTAGGCAGAGAGGCAGGCAGAGAGAGAGGGAGAAACAGGCTCCCCGCTGAGCAGAGCACCCAGTGCAGGGCTCGATCCCAGGACCCTGGGATCATGACCTGAGCCAAAGGCAGAGGCTTTAACCCACTGAGCCACCCAGGCGCCCCGTTTCTTCTTGTAACCAGGACCGCTTTGCCCATTTGCTGACCTTTGTGGTGTCCTCACACAACTTGTACTTCATCATCCCTGTGGATGTGTGTTGTACTTCTGTCTCAGCTCTTTGGAAAGAGGGAACGACATAATCTTCCTGGGAATATGGTGCAGTCAAATGCCTTTTCTGGTACTTGCTTGGTCAGAAGTCATGAAGGGATTGAACCTCATTTTGGTCACTGGTGCTTCAGGGATGGCTGCTCAGCACCTTTTTTTAAGATTTATTTATTTATTTCAGAGAAATAGAGAGCTGGGGGAGGGGCAGAGGGAGTCTTAAGCAGACTCTGCACTGAGCACAGAGCCCCATGTAGGGGCTCGATCTCACAACCTGAGCCGAAACCAAGAGTGGGATACCCAACCAACTGCACCACCCAGGTGCCCCAACACTTTTTACATATGAACATATAAAGCTGTCAGATTTCTCTTAGTACCTCTTTAGCTGTATACATGATCCTTTTATTCTCTCTTTAGTTATGACTAATATGCTTTAAACCCATCAGCTGAGTTTATATTTGTAATTTTTTTTCTACAATTTGTTTGGTTCACTTCCACATTGGCTGCTTAATCATTTTTTACAGTCTTTGGCTCTTTACTCATATTAATCCTTTCCATTGTTTTAAATTGTGATTGTGATCATTCTAACATCTGCAGTCTTCCTGGATTTGTTTTTGTTGGTTCTTGTTCATTGAGTCTTATTTTCAAGGTGTTTTGTAAATTTTTTATGTATTCCTTGGAACTGTGTGGAGTTCCTTTAGGCTCAGTTGTAGGTAAGTTCCTCCAGAAAGGCTTCTCATTTACTTCTGCCTGGGGCGCAATCACCTTGGGACCATATTGAATTTTTAGCTTGAGGTTTTCCAAGCCACCCAGGTAGAGTGATTTTAAACTGCAAACCTACCTGAGGACTGGAATGTGGTCAGGATTCTTGGGGATGATTTGTTCCAAGAATTGAGATAGATTCTATTTTTAAGTCCAGGAGGGGGTGGGAGTGATGTATACCATCTCTGGAGAAGTATGGAGGGCTAGGAGGGAGGAAGATTTCTAGATCCAGAAGCTCACTGTGACACTGAGAGTGTGATCCTCTATGGAGGGTTTACCTTCTCCACAATGAGCAGACCCTGGACTTGGTTTTTTGTCCAAAATGAAACCTTAAGTTAGCCAGGCAGGGAAAATACCCTCAAGGCAAACTCTGACTCACATTTTCTCATGTTCTGTTTACCTTACCGGGTTCCTACTTTCGTTGTTTTTTGTCTTTAATATTCCTTACTGTCATGGAAAATTATTAATGAAATTACAAAGATTTTTTTAAATCCAGGGTTTTTCAGGGTACCTGGGTGGTTCGGTTGGGTGTCTGCCTTCGGCTCAGGTCATGATCCCAGGGTTCTGGGATGGAGCTCCACATCAGGCTTCCTGCTCAGTGGGGAGCCTGCTTCTCCCTCCTTCTCTCTGCTGCTCCCCCTGCTTATACTCTCTCCCTCTGTCAAATAAATGGATAAATAAAATCTTTCTTTAAAAAAATCCAGGCGGGACGCCTGAGTGGCTCCGTTGGTTAAGCATCTGCCTTCCAGGGGTCCTGGGATCAAGTCCCACAACAGGCTCCCTGCTAGGGAGCCTGCTTCTCCCTCTGCCTGCCTCTCCCATTGCTTGTGCTTGTGCTCTCTCTTTCTCTTTCTGACAAATAAATAAATAAATTCTGAAAAAAAAAAATGGGCTTTTTCATTGATTTCACCAAGAAGGTAACAGTAATCAGGATGTCTGATGTCCATCCTCTGCCTTAAAAAAAAAAGATTTAAATGTCTCACTTCAAACATGTGTTGCATTTTAGATTCCTTGTTTGTTTGTATATTAAAAAGTTACATATGAGCCAAAAAATTTTTTTCTTTATGTTTTTAAAAGTAATATGAATTGACATTTTCAGAAGTTCATTTAGAAGAAATTCTTTACAATGAAAGCTTGTACTTCCATGATGTTGCTTTTGAAAGTCTCTGGGCCCTACCTCTGCCACCATCCCTTCTTTTGTCTTGAGTTTCTTTGTTTCTCCATATGATTTCTTCCTTTCTCACTGATGACTTCTCTCTCTTCTTGCTTTCCCTAGTGGCCAGGAAAGCTAAGACAAAGCCCAACCATCTCTCTTACCAAACATCAGCCTCCGCACCCCCACCCCCCCCACCCCCCATCTGTTAGTTGTTCCTGCCTCTTGACTACAAAAGAGAAACTTCGCTGAGGGCTCTGTGTTTCCATAACATAACGTGTTACGTTCACCTGGTTTTGCTGGAAAGAAAAGCATTGCGTACAAAGGGCTGATACCCTTGCCCACAGGCAACCTCTAAATTTTCGGTAACTAAGTTAACCAGAGGATTGATTATCTTTGTGATTCCCAGGTATTGTCTTGTCTTTTCTCTGTGGTGGTATCACTGGAGAAGAGTAGCTTTTGTTTCTGAAAGACAAGCTATTCTAGAACAGAACCATCACCTGCGAGGGCTATGAGTAACAGATCGAGGCGGGGAAGTGTCCGGGACAGCAAGGTCTCAAAGAGAAAATGCAGTGTACTAGCATTTGACAAGAAATGGAAATACAAGACTTGATAGCACCAGGCAGTCAGAAAATCAGCTGTACTGAATTTTTTCCCCTTTTGCACAGAGCTGTATAGCCATGCAAAGAAATGAAGTTACCATGTTCACTCTTACTGTTACCAGCAGCGGCGACATTCTACAAAGTCTGACGAGCTTAAAGGACCATGTGGCTCCATAGGAAAGGGAATGGTGCATTGCCATGCCCTAAGATTGATTTTCTCTGCAATAAGTAGACTAAGATGTGCATAACCAGCTTATTGATTGACACTTGACTGCGAAATGACTCCCATGGGAGTGGAAAGAGTCAAAATAATGAAATTGCTCAGAGTTAGTAGTTGATAGAGAATTACCAATAAAAATGTACTTCTGATTCATCGGGTCACTCTTTCATAATCTCCCCACACTTGAATTAAATAAGCAGAGCCTGATAATCCTGTTGCTAGTTGTTTCAACAAATAAACAGATAAGCATAGAGTGCATGATTATGAAATTATGATAAAATACATATATACATCTGTTAAGTAGCCTTAAATAGCCCTTGGCCAGCACCGACAGTCTGTGACTGAATGTCTCATTAATGTCTAAAGAACGTTAATGGTTCTTTCTTCATTTCCCTTTGACAAGTACCTAGACTGCACACTATGTTATGGGCTGGAATCTTTCCACTTTTTTCAGTAAAATGAAATTCAAAGTACACAGGCATGTTGACGTAGGAATTTGTGAATTACATGTCATGAAGTTTTTTTTTAACAAATCCTCCCCATGGATATGTTTATTCATGTCCCTGGTACCATGGACATGTTTATTTCTGTTCCCCAAGGAGAACTAGGGTTAAAAAAAATTGGCATCTGTCATCTCTGATCAACCAGGATTTATTCTTTATCTGCAGTTTTAAAAACAAACCATAAAGTCAGTCTCTTTGAATATAAAGTTCTAGTTCCTCTATAAAGCAAATTTGTAGATATTTAATAAAGCTGCTATTCATACTGTTTTAATAAAGATTATAATTTTAGGGGTGCGTGGGTGGCTCAGTCATTAAGTGTCTGCCTTCGGCTCAGGTCATGATCCCAGGGTCCTAGAGTCAATCCTGGCATCGGGCTCCCTGCTCAGTGGCAGGAAGCCTTTTTCTCCCTCTTCCACTCCCCCCTGCTTATGTTCCCTCTCTCGCTGTGTCTCTCTCTGTCAAATAAATAAATAAAATATTTTTAAAAAAATAAGAGGTCTGGCCCCACGGACCCACAAACTGACAGATCCACACAGACAAATCTGCCCGGCTTTTACAAGTGCCGTGTCTGGTTCCTCCAGCGTCACCACTATGAAGAAAGTGGTTCAACAGCTCCGGCTGGAAGCCAGGCTCAACCTGGTGAAGGTTTCCCAGGCAGCTGCAGATTTGAAACAGTTCTGTCTGCAGAATGCCCAACCGACCCCCTGCTAACTGGCGTATCTTTAAGTATGAATCCCTTCAGACCTCAGAAAGTCTGTTCCTTTTTGTAGTAAAATGAATCTTTGGATGGTTTTCTAAACCACTTTTCATGAACCAGTGAATATTCAAAGGAAAACTAAATTTGAAACCTGTACAAAAGTGTATCCCTGGGGTGCCTGGGTGGCTCAGTGGGTTAAAGCCTCTGCCTTCAGCTCAGGTCATGGTCCCAGGGTCCTGGGATCGAGCCCCGCATCGGGCTCTCTGCTCAGTGGGGAGCCTGTTTCCTCCTCTCACTCTCTGCCTGCCTCTCTGCCTACTTGTGATCTCTGTCTGTCAAATAAATAAATAAAATCTTTAAAAAAAAAAA